>JARQZK010000759.1:567500-572500 GCA_030704885.1 Cynegetis impunctata
TATAGTTTGGTGTTTCGGAATTCACGAAAACGGCAGCATTCGCGACGCTTAAGAACCATTTTCGCGTCAATCGAAATAGAATTCACGTGACCGCATTTCGAGCCGATAGTTGGACGGGTTAAATTCTATCGTGAAGTTTCGGCACGGCGAGGCCCAATGAGATCGTAGTATCTAGCCGATTCCGCGCGAACTCAAAATCGACAGCGAGCAGATGGCGCGCCTGGCGCGACATAGGCGTAGGGCATTGGAGTTCGGGAATCTATATTCATTGATCTATATATTTCATGGATATATTTAATAGGCGATGGAGCCTCTCACTAGTATATACCTATACATACATCAACTGTTATCGGTATACCCTAATATATGCGGCCTAAACTCCAACAATAACTTCAATAACATAATATAAGTATAATATAAAATATAAAAAATTTATGTAATTAATAATGATAATAATAATAAAAGGTGTTTTCCAGATTCTGCGTTATTCATTGTCATTCAAATCAGTATTTTTTAAATCTATCCGCATAGTAGGTTGTGCAAAGGAACGTAACACTTCACTTTCAGTTAACGCTCTATTCTACTGCTTAAGGAGTAAACTCTAAAAACTGATTTCATTTGATCGTATTATTATTGATCAATTAATTATTAACAGATTATCAACCTCAATTAAAAATCGAATGAGAAATATGAAGATCGAAATTAATGTCTTTCATTAGTGAGTTTCGTACAGAGACTTTCATGTTAGTCCGCTTGGTAGGAGGGTTTAATAATTTTCGAGTAATGTGTGAGTGAAATTATTGTTATGAACTTATGCTTAGTATATGATCATCTGATAACTATTCATTTCAGACGAGAATTTTTCACAAAATTAAATTTAAACCAAAATTTTAAAAAACTAAATAACCTTGCCTTAGCAAAATGCATTGATAAACCACATCGATAACATAAGTCGTAGAGGAACTTTGTGTGAGTTACTTTTCCACTCTTTCGTCTATATATTTCTCTTATGAAGAAAATGTGGTATTGAGCCGGTATTGATATTTCGTAAAATAGCGTATTCTCATCTTGTGGCTCCAGCCTGTCAATTAACCTCGATATTAAAAAAAGTTAAGGCAGGGAAAGATGGAAGATCTCGCATGAACTCGAGTTGAACTGAGTTAATAGACGCTAACATTATCACAACCTCTCTATATATTATTCAACAGTCATAAACCTTATGTCTTGAATGACTAACATATAAAGCTCCAATTTATAATCAATCAGTTCAGTCAATGAGAAAGGCAGAACCCCTTGGATTCATTAATTTTGTAATTATTTGATCGTCTGTAACTGATGTGTTGATATGAAATTGTTGGGTTTGTTTTGTGACTCCCTCGATATCAGACGATAATGATGTTTGGTTAGTATATCGTTGAAAAACTACTGAAGGTAGGACGCTGAGGAAGTAATTTAGATTTTCATTTCATAGGTAGAATAGACAGGTTTCGATATCAATCTTTTTCTCTGAAAAATGCATTTCATTCAGTAAATTAATTAATATTAACAAAAAGAGCAATCAGAGGAAAAACAGTATAAGGTGTTCATTCCTTTTATTTTCTCACATGTAGTGAGAATATCACGGATGTTATATTTTCTCAAATCTTGTTAGAATTTCACGGATGTTAACGAGAGGATTTCGTATTCTCATTCAACTCAAAATATAATTAAAATTAAAGTAGATAATTCAATATTCCCACAAATTTCCAGTGAATGGAATAGCAGTTTCACAATTCCACGGTACCTAAAACGGTCTAAGAGAAATTTCGAATAGATATAACAAGCTTTTCCAACGAATGGTGAATTCTTCTTTGGTTCAATTTCTGAGTGATTTTAACGTTTCGATGATTCTGAATGAAAGATATGAATCTCAGGTCGTTGAATGATTTAATTTTAACTTGAACCCAATTACGTCATCCTTTTTTCGTACTCCTTTTGAACCAATTCATCAATTCTTGTTTCGGCCCACGTTTCATCTTCAATCACAATTTGCTGAGGATTTGTTCAAAATCAATGTACTCATAGTAGGTAATGAAAGGGTCTTCTTGTGGCTTCTAGTTTCTCTTATAATAGATTCGGTAAATATTTAGTAGAGTGTTAATCCCTTCAACATTGCTAAAAATGTACGTTTCGAACACGGCTCTATATTTCCATTACTTATTACGTGAATTGATATTCATATTAGAGTCCAGCGGAGAAATTGATAATTATCAATTGTTTCCATCCATTGCATAAGTTTTTAATAACATCCACATAGGAAAAAATAGTTTCTTTCATCTGACTTTGTAGCAAATATATTTTTTACGATATAAACAATTATATATTGGAACATTTCGCTGTCTCAGGCAAGTGGCGGGAGTCCGGCAGCACTGCAAACGCATTTTCATTTCACTGGAGTGTAGTTTTGTCGCATAGCGATCACATGCCGTACTTGGTCCGTACGGCAGGTAGGCAGGTAGGTTTTGTATCATATTTATACCAATTTGTGCTCAAATGCTAGACCAAGCTAGTTAGTCGAGGATGTTAGGTACGCTGGCTAGTATTTGGGAGGTCTCGGGTTCAAACCCCGGGGCCGACTGGTCTGCCATGAGTTTTTTTCAGAGGTTTCCTCATGGTAATGTAAGTCACTGCTTGCAAACTAACAAGGCGAATGCTGGGCCAGAATTAATCCTCTGAACCCTACCCACACTTCCTATGTTCCATAAATATCCCGTCTCACCCATCCTTCATGGATGGGTACATACACTTGTACATACAAGTGTATCCTCTGATCTGGCTGAAGAAGTTAATCCCAAACTCAAGCTGCCCGCCTCCCTGACACATACTTCAGGGAGGAATGAAACACGTGTGTTTCCTTGTATGTTTCCAAATGCTAGAACTACATAGAGAGACTCAGTTCATGCAAGAAAAATATAATGATTAAGGCGTGAATCTTGCTACTGTCATTATGCTCCTAAAAAAATATATTTGTTGGTTATGCGTAACACACTTTATTCACAACTATTACGTATCGAATTATCCCTGAAGCCATATTGGCCGAAAATAATATGCCACTCCAAATAAGGTTTCAATGTCGAGTAAAATGTGGAGTTCGTCAACAGTGAAGCAGTTTACGTTAAGATATAATATTCCAACATTCTTATCCAGACGATTATGTGATCTTGTGCCACCCTTTTACATAATTTGACACGGAGTTTAGAAGACAAAACGTGACTAGAATAAATGGTTTCCATTTAGAAATTCGAGATCTTACTGAATTTTGAATAGAGATAGTTTCGATTATGAGGTATTCATGCACACACACAAACACACACACACACACACACACACACACACACATATATATATATATATATATATATATATATATATATATATATATATATATATATATATATATATATATATATATATATATATACAGGGTGTCCCGAAATTAGACGTCAATATCTCAACCAAATATTCTACTTCCAAAAATAGAGATAAAAGTTCATATGAACTAGGGTCCACAACTTCTTCCTTTTTAAGATACAGGTTGTTAAAGGTGAAGACCTGATGGTGGCTTTTTGTAAATATTTTCGAAACCTGTGAAAGTAATTGGATACAATTTGGTACAGTTACGAAACTTTTTACGCTCTATTTAATGTATTCAAAGTTAATATTGCAATATTTTCAGGAGTGGGTAGTGCAGGGGGGTATTGGCAAAAAATTTGGCCCAATTCTTTTGGTGGTTAATTTTTAATAATTTTGACTTCAAATTTTGAAAACATGAAGCTTTTTGTAGAAATAAGGTGCTCTTCTCATACTTCGCTAGGAAGCAGCATTTTCGAGGAAAATGCATTTGAATATTTCTTTACAAATTGATTGCTGTCCCGAAATTAGACGTCAATATTCTAACCACGTATTTTCCATCCAAAAAAAGATATAAAAGTTCAAATAAACTACGGTCCACAACTTCTTCGTTTTAAAGGTGAAGACTCAATAACGGTTTTTTATAAATAATATATTTGAAATCACTTTTCTAGTCTTATGCGAAGTATGGTGCTGCATTTTCTTAACAAGGTTGGCAATTCATGGTGTTATATTTGAAATTGCGCAACCAATATTTTTCTGTTTTATTTGAATTTATCAAATATGAAATTTTTCAATTTAAAGCCCGAAATTTATAGGCTCTCGCGCCTCCCAATGCCCCTCCCTCCAGTTTGGGAACTACTGAACTAAACATCAAGGAACAATTATTTGAGTTTGACTTATTCTAAAATTTAGATAAGATGCTCGAAAAAGTTGCCCTGCTCATGAAGGCATATTTGTGCTCTATGGGTAATCGCATGGGAAGCTTTCGAAACTTCAAAATGGTTTTGCCGTATTTGATTCCTTGCCACACGTATTCTTTCACACAACTCCTCCTCGTTGTCAACTTCTGTTATGTATACTATATCTTTTTAACGGCCCCAAAAATAGATTCGATGTTAGATTTTTCTTTATTATTGACCAAGAATGACAAGTTTCTTTTATTTGCACAAATTGTTTTGAGGTTATGTTTCGATAGTCTGTTCAAATTTTGCTACTCAAATTCGGCACATAATTTATTGGGAAGTATTTTTGTTCTTCATTAATAGTTTGCGTGGGGTATATTGAATGCAACAGATACTTTATTCGTTTTTTCCCAATGAGCTTATCGATAAGACTTTCATTGTAACCGTTATTGGTGGCTAATAATTTAATTGTATTAACTTCAGTTTGAAAATTTGTTTCCGAAAATGGAATAGTGAACAACCTATGTATGAACGAATGAAAAGCACTGAGTTTTATTTTAATGTGTTGGTTACTGTCGCTGCGAATTAAAGTATCTGTAAAGGTTGGTTTTCTATAAATGCTGAAAGTAAGAGAATTCAAATTCCTAGCAATCTCAAAGTCTAAGAAATTCAAAGTACCGTTTTCGTTTTCTCCTTCTTTTGTAA
>JARQZK010000759.1:577500-612500 GCA_030704885.1 Cynegetis impunctata
GTGTTCAATTAACTCATGTAAAGTTTTCGCAAATAATTTCATGCTGCTCAAAATTGCGACATTTATCCTGTAAACAAGATTTAATTTTCCCCCAGGGGGGGTTAACCCCCAACCAATTCGAACCACAAACAATTCCATCCAAGATCATACGAAACTACCTATTTACAAACTTTCAACCCTAGAGCTTCAAAATTGCGCCCTTTATCGTGTGAACAACGCTAACATACATACATATGAATATATATATATGTATATATATATATATATATATATATATATATATATATATATATATATTTATATATTTATATAGATATATGAAATTGAGTTTTTGGTGCCAATCATCATAAAAACTCATGAAACGACAAACTGTGTTGGTCCTAGGTCCAACTTTGCTATTCGCACCCATTTTAATGAGCAGGTTTCCAAAGTGAAAACCTGCTAAAAATTTAATACTGTTGATAACCATCTAAGGTTTATCCATAGATTATAAATGATTTATATAGACTATGTTTATATAATGTAATTTCAATGAGCAACTGGCAGGAAAAGCGAAAGTTGTTGGCTTTAAACTGCAGCAATTTATAATTGGTTATTATTATGTAGTATAGCAATATAATCTGAAAAATTTCCTACCCTGAATTTCAGCTTATAAACATTAGATTACAAATTATTCATATAGATCATGTTTTTATAATGTAATTTCAATGAGCAACTGGCAGGAAGAGCGAAAGTTGCTGGATTTAAACTGCTGCAAATTATAGAAAACCGGAAACACTTCTGTGGAAAAAGCATATATTTGCGGTTCGGTTCAGAAACGATTTCTGATAGATTTTAATTATTAAGATGAGTATAAAAAAATGTTGTGTATTATCTGCAAACCTTGTTTCAGATTGGCTGTGTTGATATCTGTAAAACAGAAATAAGTCTGCAAACTTTCTACCTTTTTCCAGTGAATGAAGGCAAGAGGCTAAAGACGGATCGACTATTAGCATCACTGTTTTTTTTTGATTGAGTCAAGTAGGTATAAGGAGTGCATAGGTGCAGAATTCTACATATGAAAGAACTATTCTAATGCTCAAAGAACTTCAGTCTTTCGAAGCAGCAATAGCTACATTGAAGTAGGAACATTGTAAGCAAGAAATAACTAAGCTTTTGTGCAGACGACTCGGTAATAGTGTAAATACTAATTTCTTCAAGTTGTAGTTTATTGGTTTGATTATTCAATTTAATTGAGGATCGATATAGGAATTTTTCTTGAGAACCTGGATGCTTGTAACTTTTTGACATTAAAAGCAACCTCATGATCAGATCAACAGCAATATTAGCTGAGAAATTTATAAGCTTTAGTATCGTGCAGAAATTATTCAGAATATTTGATATGATAATTTTATTTCCTTTGGTGATAAGCCAAATGTTACATTTTGAAATTTCTAAGGAAGGTTGTGATACAAATATACTTGATTATAATCCTATAATGTTTTTCTGATGTATCTATAATCGTTAAGATGTAGAACGTACAGTGACCGAGCTCCTCAAATTTACACCCTGTATATATCGATGTGAATGATTATTTTCCATATTTTATTCCAGTCTAAAAAATCAGAAAATAAATTTCCATATCTTTTAATAAGTATTTACCATTTTATTTGAAATGAAGTAGACATCAGAAAGATTAAAATACAGGAGAGTTTTTACAATGTCGTCTACAAATGTAGAGTAATGAAAATTGTTTGATCTCTCGACTGGAATACAACAGAGTAAAAAGAAAGAAGTTCTTAGGAATTTTACCGATCCTTTGAAGCTGTTTAAACTCAGAAGCAAGTTGAAAGTTTGTTCTAAATTAGTATGTGTGATGGATACGAAGTCAATATTGTTGAATTCACGTTCAAGTTGAGTTGTTCAAAGGAAAGTCAGACATGTCTTTGATGAAATATAATGTACATGTTCATAGTTCAATTTCGAGAGAAATTATCTACGTAATGATTCAATAGCATCACCAATTTGATGATAAAGTTTATTTCTTTTTGAATTTGATGGATTCCTAGAACGTATTCAGTTCTCAATATCATGAAAATCATTAAAAATCCTCTGTTCGTTAAATATAAAATTAGGTTGATTATAAAAAAGATTAAAATTTGATAATATTCTAAAACAGATTATGATTTCATAGCGTATTTTTTTGTTACTTAACGCCGGAGAATCTCAATGCAACACTATTTTCTCTAGAAAATTAGACAGAAAGTTTATTCCAAAAAAACTATTTATTTACAAACGAAATTTTTTCTGATGTATTACATTTCATCTCATGGTATTTGGCATAAGATTATTTTCGGTTATGTAGCCTGACAATAGAATTAAAAAGGAAATGAGTAATGATTAACTTTAATTAAAACTAGCGATGAAACCCGGTGTTAATACGTCGTACGCTCAATAGTAGTAATAGTTATTTATGTACCAAGTGCGTTATATAGATCCTAACGTCCATCGGGCGTTAGAATCTAGTCATCTAGTCATTGCTGCTTTCTTTGTGTAGTCTTATAGAAATAATGGAAATGAAATTAAATTTACTCAAGAATATCATAAAAAATGCAGCCAAAGCTGCGAATAATTCACTGTCGGAGAAATCCGGAGTTGTATACGACAAGGATTATGAAGTATTCAATCAATGGAAGTTGCTTCAGTTGTCCTCGTACAATGAGCGGGCGTTATGATCCATAATGCCTGCTCATAACGCCCTAGGGAATAATGAGTGTATTTATAGCAACCGTATCTAAAGTAAAATGAACATATAATATACAATTGAAAAATAAAATCTGTTTAGCACGTTACTTGTTAATGATCTGATGACCATAGCTGAGACTTGACTGACAAAAGTGCAAAAACCTTCAACGATCGATTATTTCAAATATTAGGTATAGAACATACAATTACATTTGAATACAATCTGGAAAGTCCTCATTATAGTCACACATAATACATAACGCTATGCAAAACAACCTCGAGTTTCGATAAGTCATACAATCTGTTAGAAAGAAAAGAAATTTCCCAAGAGAAATTTGTGCCACTAACACAGTTCCACCCACCAAGATCAAACTCCCTCCCTATATATATATATATATATATATATATATATATATATATATATATATATATATATATATATATATATATAATTATAAAACCAGATTGTTCTTTGAGATGTGCCACATCAAGAAAAATAGAAATGCTATTAATTTTAGATCAGATGTAGGGCAGTTGAGTAACATAAATTTAAATATCTATCACTCTGTAGTTTTGATTTGATATCTTAGTCTAACTTGCACCCGTTCTTTGTTTGTGATGTTTCGTATGATTAGTCTCGTTCTGAACATGTAGTTGAACGTTCCCGATCATTTAATTAGTGACTGACTTTGTGTATTCGTAGGTAGATTGGTTTTTTTGTCGTCTATTTTTTCAACTGTTTGTAAATTTGTAGATTTTCTCTTGAGGAAGTCAATAATAAATTGACGAAATATTGAGATTAAAAACGAATAAGTTTTCTTTGTCACAAGACCGCTTCCTGATATACCATTTCCTTTCAACATATAATACGGTGGATTTTAAATTCTTTATATATATATATATATATATATATAACTTTTTTCAATTTTTTGATAATTATTAGCTATAACAGGCTTGGTGAATCTCAAAAGACTCGATTTTATTAAAAAGTTGACGTTTCGCCACGACGTTCGTGGCTTTTTCAAAACTTTTGAAAAATAGAAATTTCTTTGACATTTATTGATTTGAGAAATTTGAATAGTTAAAAAAGACTACTATGTTTTATCAAAATTTTTCGGCTGTGGCCGTTCTCTGTTATTTATTACGTGCTATTCAATCCAATATTAACCTTCAAATCTGTTATTATTAGATGGTAAGGGAAACCACAGAAACCTTTACCCACGTAATGTTCGAAATAGGTTCAAATTATTTTTATTTTGAAAAGTCAAAGAATAGGGTACTATTTATCTTTTTTTCAAAATTTTTTATCACGGCTGTGGTCGTCTTCAGTTATTAATTACGTGCTGTTTAGTCCAATATCAACAAACAGGTCTGTTGATATTAGATGGGAAGGGAACCACAGAAACCTTCAACCATGTAATGTACAAAATAGGTTTAAAAAATTTGATTGTTGGATTTGTCTTTAAAAAGACATTACTTGTAATTTTGGAGATCATATGTTCTAAACTATACTTGCTTTTTAGAACAATTGAAAATTCTAGATGTTGAGGTTTTGTCTAAGAAGATGAGTTGTTATGGTCAGAGTTTGTTTGTTGAATTATTTTGTTTTGATTTATGTTGTTTCTTAGAAAAATTGAAGAATTAAATCTGCGTATATTGAACTTAAATGTTTTATATCTTTTCCATCATTTACGACTTTATTTAAATTTTTTTGAATATGTAACATTTCTAAAATTTCTCTGCGTTTTTGATCTTTTTTTATTTCTAAAATTTTTGTGCTATTAAAGTTGAAACTATGATTCTCATTGCTTTTATGTTTTATTAGTGCTGTGGTATATTTGTGTGCTTTTAATCTTTATTCTAAATTTTGAAAAGTTTGTCCTATATATGATTTATTACAATTATTACAGGGTATACTATATATATATATATATATATATATATATATATATATATATATATATATATATATATATATATATATATATATATATAACTTTTTTCAAATTTTTGATAATTATTAGCAATAACAGGCTTGGTGAATCTCAAAAAACTCGATTTTATTAAAAAGTTGACGTTTCGCCACGACATTCGTGCCTTTTTCAAAACTTTTGAAAAATTGAAATTTCTTTGACATTTATTCATTTGAAAAATTTGAATAGTTAAAAAAGACTACTATGTTTCATCAAAATTTTTCTGCTGTGGCCGTTCTCTGTTATTTATTACGTGCTATTCAATCCAATATTAACCTTCAAATATATATATATATATATATATATATATATATATATATATATATATATATATATATATATATATATATATATATATATATATATATATATATATATATAAACACACACACATCTTTAATCTTCCAACTTTTTTAGTTATAATGATGACATCATACGATAGATCTGAATCGGTTGGATTAGTATCGCAAAATCATGATGACTCTATCATTAATTCTCGTGAGAAAATAATTTCAATAGAAGCACAACACTATGTTTCCAGTTCTTCTTAAATTGATAAAAAAATTCGTTACCCCCAAGACTTCAAATTTAATGGCAGTAAATGTAGGATGTGTAGGAAATAGAGGTTCCATATTAATGAAGATATATTTTGACGTATCGCTTCAGGCTTACAAACCCACCGATATAAACTTTATCAACTGATATAAGTTATTGATGTTGGAAAGTTCTGATAATATAGTTAAGGAAGTGAATTAACATAATGGACAAATGCAATAAACATAAAAAAATTTAATGAGCGTATGAATAACAAGTTAAAGTAAAATATCCACGACGTTTTGGGCTGTTGGGTATTTCTGATTCAATGAATATTGTATAGACTTGGATGAGAATGGTTGGAGAAAACCAACTGACTGAAATGTATTTTTATTTTATAAAATGCTATATTTTTACTAATTTGAATTCAACTATTTTCACAACTAACTTACTTACATAACATGAAGTGAACAAGGAAAATTCTTCAATAATTTAAAAAATTATGAAACCAGTTTCCGATCGAGTTTGTGATACGTATTCCGCAAGGCAAATTTTTCACTTCACAATTCAACGATGAATTAAAGAAAGCGCCAAGTCACCCCGACTAAAAATCTGCATACAGCTGTTTCGATCTCATTAGATTTCATCAGTGCAGCTGATTTTTTTGACTCGGAGTGAATTAACAAATTTCTAATTGTTCTCCAATACAAATCGTGACCGAGCTACTATCTGCAGAGCGCCCTCTACCAAGGATATTGGAAACGAACAATTCACCGCTTGGATCGAAAATGCAGAATTCAGTCGCGAGAATACGTACTTCCTGACATGAAGATATCTACTCTGCAACAATGGTGGATATGATTTCACTAACATACTGTTTAAAAACTCTGGATATACTCACGGAATACGCTTCGTAAATACTAGTAGCGATATTTGCAATATACAACAATCAAATCATGAAAAACATACTTGTTGATCATAGTCGATTTCATACATTACATAAAGTGGACAAGGAAAATTATTCAATAATTTAAAAAATTATCAAACAACTTTCCAAGGGAGCTGGTTATACGTATTCCGTAACGTACAATTCACAATCCAACGATGAATTGTAGAAGCCGTCAAGGCACCCCGACTGAAAATGTGCATACAACTGTTTCGATCTTATCAGATCTCATCAGCGCTGCTTATATTTGACTTGGAGTGAATTAACAAATTTCTAGTTGTTCCCCAATACAAATCACGACCGAGCTACTATCTGACTAATCTACATTCCGGATAAGCAAATTTAAGAAGGGATTACAAATGTACCTCTTAATTTCAATCAACACATCAATAATTTTGTGATAATGTTAGCTTAACAATAGCTTTCACAATATAATAATATGAGTAGGACTTCCATTCACAACTAATCAATTAAGGATAAATATTTCATTGTCAGAGTTGAAAACAATTAAACAAATTGAACACAAATCACAATATACCTACTAATTCCATAATATTGTATTTTAAATTAGAGTAATAGTGTAGCAAAGAAACATCATAATTTTTCATATATATATATATATATATATATATTCATTTATTTATTAATTCATTAATTTATTCATCCATCCAACCATCCAATCATCCATTTATTGATTCATCCATCCATTTATTTATTTATTCATTCGTTTATTCGTTAATTCGTTTAATCGTTTATTCGTTTATTCGTTAATTCGTTTATTCGTTTATTCGTTTATTCGTTTATTCGTTTATTCGTTTATTCGTTTATTCGTTTATTCGTTTATTCGTTTATTCGTTCACTCGTTTATTCGTTTATTCGTTTATTCGTTTAGTCGTTTATTCGTTTATTTGTTTATTCGTGTATTCGTTTATTCGTTTATTCAATTATTCGTTTATTCGTTTATTCATTTATTCCTTTATTAAGTTATTCACTTATTTTCATAAATCTTCAAGATTCAAGAGGAAAAATCTATTGCTCAAGGAGGATTAAAAATATTATAACTTTCTCAATAGTATAAATTTTTGATACTTTTGGATATCCGTTAAAACAAAAACTTAAACAACATTCTGAATTCCTTATTCAAATAAATTGAAATATGATCGTATTGGAATGAAATATTATTAAACATCTTCAATAGCTTATTCGATTACAATAACGATTGGTATTTTTCATTGCTGAAATTGATCAAATAGATAATAATCAAGAAAGGAATAAATATATAGCAAACCTCAATTTAGTTTGCAACTTTCTGCAAATCATTCGAGTTGAAATATGAGATTTAACTATAATAAATCCCAGGAATGCATTCAATATTTTATTCAAATCGAAAATGTCATCTCACACCAAGTACGGAAAAATGTTGGACGGAAAAACCAATCCCATAGATTTTCCATTTCGCAGCTGACATCTCCATCTCATGAGAAGTTTCAGAGTTCTGCGGCATATAAACAAGAGTTGACATCTGATTCACTGCTGCATTCGGCATATGTAGTGGTACTGCACTGTGAAATGAGGGAGAATTTTAACGGAGCTCATTGAAACATATTTCTCATGTGCCGTTAGAGAATTTCATACACATTTTGATGTTTTGGGGTTCAAAGAATATATATATATATATATATATATATATATATATATATATATATATATATATATATATATATATATATATATATATATATATCCATTTATTTATTAATTCATTAATTTATTCATCCATCCAACTATTCAACCATCCATTCATTAATTTATTCATTTATTCGTTTGTTCGTTTATTCGTTTATTCGTTCATTCGTTTATTCGTCTATTCTTCTATTCGTCTATTCGTTTATTCGTTCATTAATTTATTAATTTATTCACTTATTCACTCATTCACTTATTCATTTATTCATTCATTCATTTATTCATCTATTCATAATATATTCATTCCTTCATTCCTTCATTCCTTCATTCCTTCATTCTTTCATTCCTTCATTCGTTCATTCGTCCATTCGTCCCTTCGTTCGTTCGTTCGTTCATTCGCTCATTCGTTCATTCGCTCATTCGTTCATTCGTTCATTCGTTCATTCGTTCATTCGTTCATTCGTTCATTCGTTCATTCTTTCATTCATTCACATTCATTCACATTCGTTCACATTCATTCATTTATTCGTTCATTCATTCATTCATTCGTTCGTTCGTTCGTTCGTTCATTCGTTCGTTCGTTCTTTCATTAATTCATTGATTCATTCATACATCCATTTATTCATTCAATAATTCAATCATTTATTCATTCATTCATTTATTCATTTATTCATTTATTCATTTATTCATTTATTCATTTATTCATTTATTCATTTATTCATTTATTCATTTATTCATTTATTCATTTATTCATTTATTCATTTATTCATTGATTCATTTATTCATTTATCCATTTATTCATTTATTCATTTATTCATTTATTCATTTATTCATTTATTCATTTATTCATTTATTCATTCATTCATTTATTCATTTATTCATTTATTCATTTATTCATATATTTATTTATTAATTAATTATTTCATCCATTCATTAATTCATCAGTTTATTGATTAATAAACTAATAAATTGATTGATTTATCAATTCATTGTTTCATTATAATTTATCAATTTTTTAATTCAGTAATTTATTTGTTGACTTATTCATTCATTCATTTATTCATCAATTTATTTACTCATCTATTCATTTATCTATTCGCTAGTTAGTTCTATCATTTATTTATTTATTTATTTATTTATTCGTTTATTCATTTATTTATTTCTCTTCCATTTTCTCACCAATAACAGGCGTGAAAAGTGGAAAAAAATTATTTGTAAAATTGTTTAGGTACGTTGGATTTCAAGATCTGTAACTTTCCTGCAACATTCACGGGAGGAAATATTTAACTGCAAAATTATTGATAAATTCACGAATTTTCAGACACAATGATGATTGTGTAATTTTATTATAAATTTTTTTCAGCACATTCTATCGTATCTTATTGTTAAATAAATCGATGAAATTGTTTTGTTTTCAAAACCATTATTTAAAACTTGAACTATATGAAACTCTATTCGCCTAAAAATGAAAATGATTTCTAATTATATTTGTGTATGGTCATAACCGTCAATCATACCATTTTGTCAATCTGAGGAAGATGTTATCAATATTGTTTCATTATCTTCATTGAATGATACACACGCCTTATAGAACCGTTGTGAAGCAGGCAAGCTCGGTTCGAATCCTGCAGTAGGTAGGTATTCTATAAGTTTCAGTAGTTCTATTAGAAATTAGAACTCGGGTAATGCATATTGTTTACAAGGCCATAAAAAGTTCGCAGTAAGCGTTGAACTGTAGGTCCAAAGAGTAAAAAAAAATTCAATGAGGACTCAATGTTTCTTAGCCTCAAATCAAATTTTTCTTGAAATTTTTTCATGATCTGTTCATTTCATAGATTTCCGAACTCAATATTATCTCGAATTAATCGTCACAGAACATCCTTTCAGTAATTCCAAGGTCGTCTGGAACGACTGGTATTTTTCATTAAGCACTTTTACTTAAAACGCTCTTCTGTATATATATTACGTGTTTGCATTATGCAAATTTCAACCCTGGCCGAGCCAAGCTCTTAGAAATTCTGTTGAACGAATACATTCCATAGCGGAAGACCATAACTCTTTCCCACCTAATATTAAGGGCATATAAATTTAATATCAATGTCTCCAGGCGTTCCGTTATCCACAAGGCCCTTTGTATTTGCTGGGAATATTTCAACTTCAGTTCTTCAAGTAACTCGATGAAATTTCGAGCATTTTATCATTTCAATTTTGAATATGGTGCATATCTGATATTTACGGTGTCCTTATAAGGGTATTATTCTATCGTTTAGATAATTAGATGATCTAATAAACTATTTCATTTCGAAGTATTTTTCAATGTTAGACATATTAGCATCATATGAAATTAATAACCCTTGGAATTCGAACAATAATTACAAAATCTATATTGAAATGAGTAAATCTACTGCTTTCAGCTTCATCTTTTTAAGACGTTTTGCGGATTTAAGATCTTTGAAATAACGAATAATTAATTAACATAAACGAAAACATAGATACACATCTACGAGTATATTTCTTAAGGACAACTAAATAAAGTAGAAATTGAACAAATAAGTTTCTTTCATTTATATTAACATGAATTTCCATGAAATAAATAATTCATTGTTTTTCTTCGTTAAATGATTGTTTCTCAGTCGAAACTTCTTTTCTCTTCTTAACTGTTTTCTATTTGTACAATTTAACAGTCTATAATCATAAATAAAAAACAAAATCTTTATGACATTCGTTAATTAATCGTTTTCGGCATGCAATCTCGAGTTCATAGATACCCATGGAGCTATGGTTCAAGTTACACACCCCTTGACATAGTTGTACACCCCTTCATATAGCTGCATGCTTCTTGACATTCCTGATGGAGTGAATCAGTTTTCCTACAATTTCTCCCACCCACAATCTCACTTATTCTATCAAACATCGTTCAATATATGGAAAAAATTCGATCAAAATTACGAATATTCAACCGTCCGTTTGACCTAGATGCCACCACTTCAGATGGGCAAAACGGTATTTTAGGGAAAGATAGGAGGATTCTTTATAGCAAAGTTCCAAGTCACTGGATTGTGTAGTGAGAAAACAAATAGCATTTTCCTGAAAGATAGCACCGACCCAAGTGACCTGCCGATATAACGATACGAAAAACTCCATGATAAAGTGTTCAGCTACATTTCGTCCAAGATAGAAATAAAATCTTGCGACACAGAAAAATTAACTCCATGAAGGGCTCTCTTCCCCAGAACAAGGTCGGACCAAGTATAGTTCATCAATAGAAAAGTCTTGTCAAGTGAGTATAAGTTCAAAAAAACTAATTTAATATTATTTTTTTTCATCAAAAATTGATGGTTCAAGATTCCAGGGCCTCCAGACCTTACTACTTTTCTCAGAAATAAGATGTGTTTATATCATGTGTACTTTCAGTGTATGCATATATATATATATATATATATATATATATATATATATATATATATATATATATATATATATATATATATATATATATATATATATATATATATATATATATATATATATATATATATATATATATATATATATTAAAAAATTATATATATATATATATATATATATATATATATATATATATATATATATATATATATATATATTCATTCGAATTGTTGTTGCCTGTGAACTATTTCTAATCTTTTGATAATTATTAGCAATAACAGGCTTGTTGAATATCAAAAAACTCGATTTTATTGAAAAGTTGACGTTTGACGTGGATAAAGCCACGAATGTCGTGGCGAAACGTCAACTTTTCAATAAAATCGAGTTTTTTGAGATTCAACAAGCCTGCCTGTTATTGCTAATAATTATCAAAAGATTATATATATATATATATATATATATATATATATACCTACATATAGAGCACAGTAGATAATTTTTTGCATAGGTTCATGAGTCCGCAAACGTCTAGTTAAAAACATACATCGTGTTGAAATGTTTGAAAAAATTTGACTTTTTGCCCTTAGATTCAAAATGCTTTGAGCGATTTCGTTCAAATTTTCAAAAAATATTCGCGATATTCTCAAGAATCTTTCAAGAAAATCCGTTTTAGTTTCACTTTTCCAGAACCGGGCCTAGAGCGACTCTTATTTTTTTGAAAGAAAAAGTGGTACGCTCCTGAGTTTTCTGACAAATTAAAAATTGTTTTTTGATTCCATTTTTGATTTTAAACAAAAAAAGTATCTAGAGATTTTCTTGTTCCATGCAAATTTCACGACATAAAAAATAAAAATACATGTATTGTTTGGAAATTCACGTTCCATACACTCCACTCTGTTCAAATGACAACGGAAACTGAACAATAATGAAGTTAAAAAAGTTTATGTCAATAAACAAAATCGCTCGAGGAATTTTGAATCCAAATGCAAAACGTCAAAGTTGTCCGAAAATTGCGACACCCTGTATTTTTTCAACGAGGCGTTTGAGGACACATGTACCTATGTACCTAAGTGATTGTCTTACTGTACTCTATCTACCTTAACAAAATGCGCACTTATTTCGGACTCACCCTTTATATATATGCATTTTTCGCTCGATGTGTTTTTATTGCTATGTTTTACATTGTTTAGTTTTTCGCTTTGTCGATAAATTGTATAATTTTAAAGAGAATAAAGCATATTTTGATTTGATACCTGCTAGGCTGTGCCGACGGCCAACTTGGAGATACCAGGAGCTGAATGTAGGCACAAACTCAACTTCCTTTTCTTACAGTCTCAGGGCTGATTTTTATATATGCTTCATAGAATATTGGAATATTGAATATAGAAGGATTGATAATTATGACTGCCAGACACTTGCCGTCGGCGGAAGCCTTTGCCAGGCGCTTCAAATCTCCCAAAAAATGATGGAATTTCATTTATATTCTGTCTTAATTTTTATATATGATATTCCGGGAACTATTTCAACACCTTCTATAAGCAACCGGATTAAGTGCCTCTATGAGTATGAGCGTAAGTACATGATTCGATAGTTTAAGCGGGAGAGAGATTAAGTATGCGGATCGATCTCCCTTCTATACTTACTGTCTACTTTAATCTGCTCTATATGGTTGTACACGTACTTCTGTGATTAGTATATAGTATTTTATTTTTAAGTTGTATATTATATGTTTATTTCACCTACGATATGGTATACACACACTCATTATGCCCTAGGGCGCAATGAGCAGGCGTTATAGATCATATATATAATATATAATAACGTCCGCTAATTGTACGAGGAGAAATGAAGCAACTTTCATTGATTAAATAATTCATAATCCTTATCGTATCCGACTCTGGATTTCTCCGGCAATTAATTATTCGCAGCTTTGGCTGCATTTTCTATGATATTCTTGGGTAAATTCATTTTCATATCCATTATTTCTATAAGACTACACAAAGAAAGCAGCAATGACATTCACCCAATATGATGACAAAAATATTCACTAAAGTCAAAATATCAACAAATGACATGCCTACTATTGAAAGGAAAATGGAAAATATAGGAGCAATGAACCGATTTGGAAGTCAATTTCTCATTATAATAAAATAATTTGTTGTCAAACTTATGTAAACCAACCAAACCTGAGGCCACCACTATATCATCTACTCAACCACGAAATATTGGAAACTACTTTCCCCAAGAGCACCTCTCTAAAAACCCTTAAAAAAATGAAACTCATCCTGAAATTATCAAAAAACATTTTTTAAACCTCATATCCAACGTACAGAACAAAGATATTGTCTTCACAGATGCCTCGAAGTCTTCCGAAGGAACAGGATGTGCGCTTCTCTCAGTAAATGCAGTGAGAAGGTTCAAACTCCCTGCAGATTGTAGCATTTTTACAGCTGAGATAGTAGCAATCCAAAAAGCTTTAGAGTTTATAGCTGAACATGGAACATCTCAAACCATCATATGCTCCGACTCTCTCAGTTCAATTGAAGCCATCCAGAAACCTCACAGGGAAAATACCATTGTCAATAACATCGCTGACCTTATAAACGCTATCCTGAACACCAAAAAATCCCTGACCTTGATGTGGATTCCCTCCCACTGTGGCATTGAAGGCAATGAGAAGGCAGATGCAGCTGCAAAGTTAGCTATCACAGATGGTCATTATATAGAAGGAATGACAAACTATGATCTAAGCAACCTCTGCAAAAATAAAATAAAAAAACAAATGGGAAACAACCTGGCAACTACAAAGATCGAAGCTTGCACTGATAGACCCTACGATAAATACAAATCCGCCATTCACACAAATACGACAAAACCTTGTAGCTCTGAGAAGACTTAGAATCGGCCACACAAGAGGAACGCAGCAATACCTACTCAATAAAGATCCTCCTCCATGGTGCCAAGCATGTAACGCACAACTCACCATACCTCATATCATCCTAGAATGTCAACTATATGGAATCCAAAGAAGACTACACAACGTAAGCAACAAAATGGAGGAAGCCCTCAACATCAGCTCCCAGTCTTGCATCAATACACTATCTTTCATTAAAGAAATCAATTTCAAAATTTAAATTGTATAAATTTTACGATAACCAAATCAACAAACAATAACTATGTACATTTAAGCGAACTGACACCGCTAATGACCTAGATGTCGAAGCGGAAATAAATAAATAAATAAAATAAATAAAAATAAAATAATTTGTTCGTGAAAAATAAAATCTTGTATTCACCACGTGCGTTACTAGATCCTAACGCCTATCGGGCGTTAGAATCTATATAACGCACTTGGTAGGTACATGAATAACTATTATCGAGTCGTTTCATAGTAGCTGTAATTTCAATGTAACGTGTTTACACTCATAGGGACACTTAATGTGTGTGTATGGGGGGATGTTTTGCACTTACGATAAGTCTAGCTGTTTACAGAAGGTACTGAAATAGTTCCATGAGTATCAAAAGTAAAATTCTATTATTTTTTAGCAGCTCTAAAGTGCCTACAAAGGGCTGCCGCCGACGGGAAGTGTCTGGTAGTAAATAAATATTAATACTTACAATATTCTTTGAAGCATATATGAAAATCAGCCCTGAGACTGTGAGAAAAGTGAGTTGAAATTATGCCTACCTTTAGCTCCTGGTATCTGAAAGTTGGCCCTCGGCCAAGCCTAGCAGGTATGCATACACTGAAAGTACTTACGAACACTACTTGAACCTACAAATATTATTGCTGAGAAAATAAGTAACGTCTGGGATCTCTGGGACTACACTTTATCATTGAACAATATGACGAACTATTTCGGCAACTGTCATTTTCAAGTCACCTTTCAATACATTTTCAGTGAAAATAAGATAAAATTAGTTAATTAGGAATTTCTATAACATTGGAAGAATAATAAAAATCGTATAAAGTGAATAATAAATCAAGAATTCATATAGATGAGCAAGGTGGTGTTTAAAAGGTCGATAATTAATTCTATATAGAAAATCCAAACCTAAAATAAATGAATGTAAATAAAACTTCGGTTTCTGATTTTCACTATATTCTGTTGAACAATTGTTTTGCCAAACAGTAATTCAAGGAACTACCAGTCTGATAAAGACATTGTGTTTGGCGAAACAATTGTTATGTTCAATAAAATATAGTAAAAATCAGAAACCGAAGTTTTATTTACCTACATTATTGTGATGGATTTTCACCAAGTGTCGGCTCGATTAATTAGTTAACTAGATTGAATTAACTGATTCAATTTATGCTAGTCATTCAATGAAAAAATCTCATTTTCCCTAAGAATTATTCAAATAAAATTATAACATCAATAATTATTAAGTTTAATGAAACTTGTACTGTACAAATATCTGCTCTATATAAAAATCATGATCTAAGTAATCAGATAATTAATGAAGCTATACATGAGTTGATCTCCAGGTCCGGTGAATATACACATATAGTTATAGGAGACTTTAACACGAATGTTTTGGTGGTTGGAGGTAAGTCTGAGGAACTACTATATAATTTATACTGAAGGGTATTTACCGATGTTCAAATTAGTTACTAGGCCTAATGAAGGAGGTGGTACCTGTATAGACAATATGTTTATAAAATCTGAACTGGATGCCTACCCTATTAAACATTCCCAAGTTTTAACTGATCATTACTCCCTCTACTGTGCTTTCAACCTGCAGATAACTGAGACTAAAAATGAATTTAAAAAAATTAATTATAACAAACTCAGAAAAGTAATGTCAAGATTCAATTATAAACTTTATGATGAGATTACTGATCCTAATGAAGGTATTGAATTATTAATTAAACAAATACAGACTAGCATTAAACTTGCATCTGAAAGTAAAAGTGGTACTAAAAATATTACTATGAGAAAACCTTGGATGACATCTGCAATTTTGAAATCTATTAAGCATAAAGAAAGTTTATATAATGAATGGAAAAAAAATAATAACTTGAGTAATAAAGCTAGGTACACTGCTTACAATAAAGTACTACAAAAAACAATTAAAGAGGCGAAAAATTCATTTGAAATAGCAACAGCAGAATCTTGTTGTAAAGAACCTAAAAGCACTTGGAATTATATAAACAATAAATTAGGAAAAAGGAAAAACAAAATAAAAATAAGCAAAATCGCAGATGGTCAAAATATGATTACTGAGTCAACTAGAATAGCTAACTCTTTTATTGAATTTTTTAATAATATAGGTGAAGAATATGCTAATAACATAGTCACACCCAGTCATGAGGTATTGGTCAATACAAATGATAGAAACTGTGAGTCTATAGTATTTTACCCTGTAAGCGTAATTGAAATTTCAAATATTATCACCAGGTTGAGGCATCGGGGGGGGAGGAGTTGATGGTATTCATTCAAGGATATTAAAAAACATTAAACAATTTATTAGTCCAGTGCTTGAAAAAATCTTCAACTTATGTATATCTAAGGGCATCTGGCCGGATGCTCTTAAAAAGGCTGAGATATTACCGATACATAAAAAAGGAAGTAAATTGGAAATAACCAACTATCGTCCAATCTCACTCATCTCTAATCTTGCCAAGATATTTGAGAAGTTGATTCACAACAGATTATATAAATTCTTGATATAAAACAAAATGATTAGTGAAAAACAATATGGTTTTCTAAAAAATAGAGGTACACTAAATGCACTAGAGAAAGTTTTACAGTCTATATATACTAATTTAGATAATAATAAGAAAATGATAGCTACTTCTATTGATTTGAGCAAAGCATTTGACACAGTGGATCATAAAATTCTATTTAAAAAAATGGAATTGATGGGAATAAGAGGTGTACCTTTACAATTGCTTAAGGACTACCTAACAAATAGGAAACAAAGAGTATTATTAAATGGTACAAAAAGTATAAGTAAAGTAGTTAAGATAGGTGTTCCTCAGGGCTCATTGCTGGGTCCGCTGCTCTTTTTAATTGATATCAATGACATTTTTAAATATTGTGAACATATTTATGCATATGCGGATGATACTGTAGTACTGAGCTTTGAGGACGAATGGGATGAATCAGTAAGATTAATGAATATATACCTGAGTCAACTGAATCTTTGGTTCTGTCAAAATAAATTAACTTTAAATATAACTAAAACCGAAAACCTAACTTTTGGATGCTATACAGACAGTGTACCTGAGTTAATAGTAATAAAAATTAATGAAAACCAAATAAACAGGAATACTAATGTTAAATATTTGGGGATAATTGTAGATTTTAATCTAAAATGGGATTTGCACATCCAAAAAATAATAACCAACATAAGATACTTTCTATATATTGTGAAAAAATTGCAAAATTTACCTCTAAAAATACTTGTCTTAATATATTATGCATATGTTTATAGTATAGTAAATTATGGATTAATCATATGGGGAGGAGCTTATAAAACTAAGTTAAGACCGTTAGACAAAATCCAGAAAAAATTCAAAGAAATCCTGAAACTAGATACACTATTAACAATAGAACAAATGTACATTAGTAGGTGTATATTATTTCATTATGAAAACCTGAAGATGCAATTTTTGAATTCTATGAGCAGGACTAGATATAAAAAACTGCCTATCCTGTCATATGATTTAACTCTTGCTAAACAAAGTTCTTTCTATACTGCTATCAAATTTTATAATATGTTATCTAATGATCTTGAAATAGGAAATCCTAAAAAGAGAAACTTTGTAAATAAATTGAATAAATTTATAGTAGAGAAGGAACTTGTGAGGAACTGAATGAGATAAAAGAAATAAAAGTAAATGACAAGTGTACTTTAATCAAAAATCATAAAAACAAAAAATTGGAACAGTTTGGATTGATTAAGTAACTTAGTTTTAGTTTTAGTATAGTTTTTGTTAAGTTAGATATAAGTTAGCTGCTCCTGTGCACAGAGGATTCAAGCCTCTCTACAGGTTTTATGTATATTTTGCTCTGATGAGTATGTACAAGCAGTTTTCAATAAATTCAATAAATAAATAAATATAATTTATTCGAATGTTTTTGGAGCCTGATACGCTATTGATCATCATTTGGTAGTGTACTCCATACCTCTTCTTTACATTCAAACAGCATTCTAAAATTGTTCGTTCAGAATAGAGAGGCCTCTTTTCCATTGTACGGACAACAACAGGGCTGCATTGGTAAATAACTTCATGTAGAGAGCCGGCGATAGAAATGCGAATAAATCAATACTTTAGGCGGCTGGGCTGAAAAGCGAATTGATCCGACAATATTTAGGGATTAAGGGAAACACTTGAGCATTCTTCAGATGCCGGGCGTTTTGTGCGGCGACCTGGACATTCTGAGTCGAATACCTCCGCCATTGTGCTTTCTCGATTTGAAGATGACTCAACTGAAATGTTTGCTATTTGAGACTAATGGAGGAATCTGAATAATTTATTCTAAGTTTAAAGCGAGATACAAGGCACCTCTTGAAATATTCTGAACCCAGGGGTTGATTTTCTATGCGAAGATGCTTTGAACTGTTTTATTCCTGTTTATATTTGTTCATTGATTGATCTGACGAACCGAAGTTACAAACCAATTTTTACTCCTGAAGACTTTGAAAAATGTTTATATACCTAATCAAAATGAAAGAATAAAATATGAAAGTCATTTTTAATGTTTTGAATATAATATATTTGATCGAACATTTGAATATTCTCAATTAAATTTTACATAATGAATGAAATCCATGATAGATATTGCAAGTATATGTTAAAGCACAAAGACATACATTTCAGACGAATCTGTGATAATTTTAAACATGTTTAAGTTTTAAATCCGCAAACAGTTTGTTTCAGTAACTCTTAGTCAAGACTGATAGCGCAAACTGAGGATTCAATTTAAAAAAATTACTCTGCTAAAACAACATAAGCTTTTTGTGATTTTAAAATATAAAATGAATAAAAAGATAGTCAGGTATTATTGTTAAAAAAAATTAATATTCACAAATTCAACTGAGAATCAAGGACAGGCAAAATATGTATAAATATACAGGTGTTCCAGAATAACGTACGAAAATTTCGAGAGGTTATTCTTGAAGATATTTCAAGTGAAAAAGTTCCAATGAAAGTAGGTCCGCAAATGCTTCCTCACCGAAATACAGGGTGTTGAAGGGAAGAAAAAAATGACATTTTTTTTAATATCTTCTAAATTAAGAGAGCTATCAAAATGAACTTTAGAACATTGTTACAGCTCCTTAAAATCTATAAACTACTGCTCAGAGTTTTTCCAAAACTGTTAAGGAACGGAGAATAGGGGGGTTCCGTGGGTTTTATTTAACCATATTTTTGAGGCAGGTCATTATTGGTGAATAAAAATGAAATAATCAATGAATTTGAAATTTTTTGAATCAATTTTGTCTCTTGCTTCAATTCGATATTCTCAAGCGTTTTCAAGATACTAAAGCATAATTCCTTTAAAACATTTTAATGGAAAAAATATTTAAAAATTAAAAATGTGGTTGCCATGACAACTCGCAATCGCAATGCCGAACTTATACCATAATTAGATATAGTATCTTCAAAGGTTTTCGCTTTGTTCTATTTCGTGAAAAAGAAAACGCTTGAGAATATCAAATTGAAGCAAGAGATAAAATTTATTCAATAGACTTCAAATTCATTGCTTATCTCTTTTCTATTTATTAATAATGGCCTCCCTCAAAAATATGGGTCAATAAAACTCACGCTACCACTGTATTCTCCGCCCCTGAACAGTTTTGGAAAAAATAACACTAGTGTATGGAGCTTGGGAAACTATAACAATGTTTTAAAGTTCATTTTGATAGCTTTCGTGGTTTGAAGATGTTTGAAAAAAATTATATATTTTTTCAAAGTTCAACATGCGAGGAAGCATTTAGGGACCTATACTCATAGAAACTTTTTTTCTTAAAATGTCTTCAGGAATAACCTCTTGACATTTTCTGACGTTATTCTGGAACATTCTGTATATATATATATACATATATATATATACATGTCTTAAATAGCGTGTACCACTATTGCTATCTCCGAAACCATAAGAGTTACAAAGTCGGTTAAATTAGAGAAAAGTTGCGTTTCCTGATGACCAATCTTAGTACGTTAGCAATGTTGCCAAATTGTTCTTATTTTCAGAAATATTCGGGAAAACATGGAAAACGCTAAATATTATTTCTCTCAATAGCTCGAAAACTGCTGACCTGAGAAAAAAACTTTCCTGAAAAAAACCCTGTTTTTTGTTCTCTACACAACAGTGTTGCTGGTTTTTTAAATTGACTTTTAACATTTGAGATATCACTACCTACTTACTTTTTTTGAATACGGACCTGAATTTATTATTTTATATTTTGAGAAGAAATTCAATTTCCTACACAACCATGTATTACACGAATATGGTTCCTAGGTTTCTATTCAGAAAATCCATCCTCGAGAAATTGAAGAAAAAATTACTTGGTACTGCCCTGTTTTTATGGCGTACTTTTCATGCATTAAAATATTTGATCCCTTGAATAAGTTTTAAGGAATTGGAGAAAACTTATAAAGGAAAATAAATAAATTTATCACTACTTTATATTATTTATACCATAATATATATACCATTTATAACACTAGGTTTCTCTGGAGAAATACACCCGTTGTCAATATTTCTGTAATGTAAGACTTCCAAAAAAGTATTGCTCAGTAAGTAGTAACACAAATATATGGTAAGTCTATCCGAGTTCTCCCTTAAATAAGTTAAAACACCAAAGCTTACCACCTACTGTAATATAATATTTATTACTGAGACGTCTTTCCTAAAGTTGGCTTTGAAAACAATTGAAAAATCAACAGATACTTGTTGTGTGTCAAACTTATTTTATGTCATTTTATTACAAACTGTGTTGTCTTACAATTTCTGCTTACTTAAAATGGAGTTTTCAAATTATGAAAAGACAGATATGATATTTGTTTATGCGAGGTCATTTCGTAATGCAACTAACGCTGTTCAGATGTATCAAAATTTGTACCCGGAAAGAAGAATACCCAACCCGAAAATATTTGCAAGATTAGAAAGGGGAATGCGGGAGCACGGGTCTTTTAATAAGCCTCAAAAACGAAATTGTACTGTTACATTGAAAGGGGGAGAGGACGAGACCAACGTATTAGGTATGCATTTTTGCTTTAATTATAACTTATATTTTTAATAAGTACTCAACAAACATTTTTTTAGGATATGTACATTACAAAAATGTTAATAGTGGTGAAGTTTCCCTAAGGGAAATAGAAAGAGAAACTGGCGTATCAAAAGATTCGGCAAAAAAAATACTACATCGCAATAGATTTAGACATTACCGCTGTAGAAAAGTGCAGCATTTGAGGGCAACTGACTATGCAAAGAGGAGAATATTTTGCCGTTGGCTTTTAAGGCGTCGAAGGCAAGACCCCAACATTTGCAAAAAAATTTTGTGGTCGGACGAAAGTCGATTTTGCAATAATGGATGGTTTAATCGCAATATACATTACCGATGGACTGAAAGTAATGAACACTTTCACCGAGAAACCGCTTTCCAGGAAAGGTTCGGTATAAATGTGTGGCTCGGGATATTAAACCGAAAAGTGGTGGGCCCGTACTTCTTTCAACAAAATTTGACTGGGCTAACCTACCTTCACTTTTTATCTACTTCACTTCAAGATCTTTTAGACGACCTTCCGTTAGATGTTCTTCGACATTTTAAGTACTTCCAACATGATGGTGCTCCAGCACATCGCGACCGTCGATGTGTAAGGTTATTAAACATCTTCAAACCTAATAGATGGATTGGCAATAACGGACCTATAAAATGGCCAGCGAGATCACCTGATATTACTCCAATGGATTTTTCCATTTGGGGCTTTATTAAAGATAGGGTGTATCGAACTACACCTCAGAATTTAGATCACCTAATTATGAAAATTCGACAGGCATGTAAGGAGATTACTCCTAGAATGTTGAATAGAATTCAAAGAAATGTTATTGTACGTTCCCAAAAATGTTTACGACATAATGGTGGTCATTTCCAACACTTATTATAATTGCGTTTTCCTGAATAGTTTTCTTTTTTGTTTTTGTTTGTTTCAAACTTTGCACAAAAACGAATTAAGCTAACTGTGTTATTTTATTCGAAAATATTGAGTTTCTTTTGAATAAAACTGTTAAAAGTTTTGTTACTTTTGCTTACTCCTTTAAATTTGAGTTTTGGTGTAAATAGTGTAACATATTTCAATTCATAAAATTTATTCCAAAAAACAGGGCCGTACTAAGTAACTTTTTCTTCAATTTCCTGAGGATGGATTTTATGGGTAGAAACGTGAGGAACCATATTCGTGTAATACATAGTTGTGTAAGAAATTGAATTTTCTCTCAAAAAATGAAATAATAAATCCAGGTCCGTATTTAAAAAAAGTAAGTTGGTAAAGATATCTCAATTGTTTAACGTCAATTTAGAAAACTGGCAACACCGTTGTGCAGAGAACAAAAAACAAAGTTTTTTCTTACATATAATTTTTTGCTCAGGTCAATAGTCTTTGAGCTATGAAGAGAAATAATTTCTGGCGTTTTTCATATTTTCCCGAATATTTCTGAAAATAAGAACAATTTGGCAACACTGCTAACGTACTAAGATTGATCATCAGGAAACGCAACTTTTCTCTAATTTAACCGCCTTTGTAACTATTATGGTTTCGGAGATAGCAATAGTGGCACACGCTATTTAAGACACCCTGTATATATATATATATATATATATATATATATATATATATATATATATATATATATATATAAAATTGTTAATAAAATCGATTTCTGAATTTAAATGGCGCCTTATTGACAATAATAGTGGAATACGAAATAATTCAGAATTTGGAGAATTTATAAAATTTTGAATTATATCTGAATGAGAATGGAGTGTCACAGTTCTCAATTTAGAGTCTCTGTCTGACGTAAATGGGATAAATTCCTGATGCCCAGGTAGAGTACAGACTTCAAAACGGCATCTGAAACATCTACATAATCAATACATTCCCCCATATGTAAAGAAGGAATTATCAGAACTCTATCTATTTATGGAAGATCTAATCGAATCCAGAAGAACTTACATTGAAATTGAATATCCTAACTTTTGGTGCCTTCTTCTTCGTACACGTATTTCTACAATAAAGGAAGTTTTAGTAGAAGCGAAAACACAAATTCGTGAAAACTGCAAAACAAATTTTACCTGTTCGGAACAACAGACTGCCTCTGTTGAATTCAACTCAATAGATAATGATGCTGAAGTTACCAGTTATATTGAAAATATAACTAATACCTATTAAAATGTTCAATGGGATCATCAAAAATTGATTAGACCACCAGAGCCATAAATTCTACAGGGGCAACAGTAACTCACTGACTATTTTGAAATAACTACAAGGTTTTGATAATAAAGCTGAAGTTATTTCTATCAGTTATATTGAAAATATAACTGATATCAAAATAATCGAACGGATCATCAAAACCAGAAAACTAATTAATCCAGTAAAGCTGTGAGTACTGAAAGAGCAATAGTGAGTCACTGACACCGTTGAACTAAAGCTTGAATTTTGGAGAATACAACTTTTATCAAAATCTTAAAACGGATCATCAAAAACCAAAAACAAATAAGTCCACCACATCCTTGAATTCTGAAGGAGCAATTGTCATTCACACAGCCTCCTAGGACTCATTTTATTCGTTGAACATTTGATTTTTTTCTCTGAATCTATGAGCAAATAATAAAACTTATTATTATAGGATACCATTTTTACAGCGGTGAGAACCTATAACTGAAGATTTCATCAACATAGTGATCACGCAGATACAAAGAACTCTCCGCTTTATCTTTTTTGGAGCATATCAAAGTATTTGAAGCTTTTATGATAGTTCTTTTATATTTGAGTATGAAGTAAAAAGTTTTGGGAATTGCAACAAATGTGGTATTTCTAGTTATTCATAAAAAATAGATAACTCCTTACATATTAGCATCGAAAATGTATACGACTCCAGGTGTCTCATGTAAAATCCCAAGATGGTCCCAAAGTGACATTTTACGATGCTTTTACAAGTTATACGTACACCATAAAATTTCGCTTAGCACTCCGCAAAATGTATCATATATAACCGAAGTGGTTGCAAAACGTGTTCATGATGTTTACATCAAAAGTTTCTTGGGGATATTCTGCATAATATGCATAATATGCTCATGAATATATATATATATATATATATATATATATATATATATATATATATATATATATATATATATATATTATATATATATATATATATATATATATATATATATATATATATATTTATATATATATATATATATATATATATATATATATATATATATATATATAATCTTTTGATAATTATTAGCAATAACAGGCTTGTTGAATCTCAAAAAACTCGATTTTATTAAAAAGTTGACGTTTCGCCACGACATTCGTGGATTTATCAAAACTTTTGAAAAAATTGAAATTTCTTTGACATTTATTGATTTGAAAAAATTTGAATAGAAAAAGACTACTATGTCTCACTAAAATTTTTTTCGGCTGTGGCCGTTCTCTGTTATTTATTACGTGCTATGCAGTCCAATATTGACATTCAAATCTGTTATTATTAGATGGTAAGGGAAACAAGAAACCTTTACATACGTAATGTTCGAAATAGCTTCAAATTATTTTGATTTTGAAAAGTCAAAGAATAGGGTACTATTCATCTTGTTTTCAAAAATTTCTCATTGCGGCTGTGGCCGTCTTCAGTTATTAATTACGTGCTATTTAGTCCAATATCAACAGACAGGTCCGTTGATATTAGATGGGAAGGGAACCACAGAAACCTTCACCCACGTAATGTACAAAATAGGTTTAAAATATTTGATTGTTGTCTTTAAAAAGACATTACTTGTAATTTTGGAGATCACATGTGTCAATATTTTAAACCTATTTTGTACATTACGTGGGTGAAGGTTTCTGTGGTTCCCTTCCCATCTAATATCAACGGACCTGTCTGTTGATATTGGACTAAATAGCACGTAATTAATAACTGAAGACGGCCACAGCCGCAATGAAAATTTTTGAAAAAAAGATAAATAGTACCCTATTCTTTGACTTTTCAAAATCGAAATAATTTGAACCTATTTCGAGCATTACGTGGGTAAAGGTTTCTGTGGTTTCCCTTACCATCTAATAATAACATATTTGAATGTTAATATTGGACTGGATAGCACGTAATAAATAACAGAGAACGGCCACAGCCAAAAAATTTTAATGAAACATAGTAGTCTTTTTTAACTATTCAAATTTTTCAAATCAATGAATGTCAAAGAAATTTCAATTTTTTCAAAAGTTTTGATGAAGCCACGAATGTCGTGGCGAAACGTCAACTTTTTAATAAAATCGAGTTTTTTGAGATTCAACAAGCCTGTTATTGCTAATAATTATCAAAAGATTAGAAATAGTTCACAGCCAACAACAATTCGAATGAATATATTATATATATATATATATATATATATATATATTAGTATATATATATATATATATATATATATATATATATATATATATATATATATATATATATATATATAAGTATATATATATATATATATATCATGAACTAAGAGAAAACACATAAATCGATAACATTTTTGCAGGTGTGAAAAATTAATTTTTCTTCTATTGACGGGAAAATAATACGGATTTTATAATAGCAGAATAATTTTTGCCATGGAAACGAAATATTTGACATTTGTCGACAAGAAACGTTACTCAATATCTACAACCACTTTTTATGAATTTCGTTCTTCATTAAAATTATTGATAGTTATTCAACTGAGATTGAATTCTCGCACATCACTTGGTGAAACATCATAAAGAATAAAGTATAAACTTTAAAATAAAAAAAAACACTTGGCTTATGTTTCACTGAATAAAAATATTTAGATACTGTATTTTGCAGTGACGAATAGTCGACATGTTTCGAGTTATGAACTCATTATCAAGACTGACTACAGGAGAGTATTACATCCTATTTTATAAAACAGACAAAAGCAAAGGTGATACCTGAAAATCAATTTGTTCGTTTACAAGGTGTAATTGACTATTATCGGCAGATTATTTCGAGAATTTCAAGAAGGTCAAGGCGCTTTCCTTTGTTACCTGAATGTAACAATTTGGTTTTGTTGAAATCCAGGAAGTGATTGAATTTTATACAATGTTCAGAGAAGCCAGTGGTATTTTTATTTTGTAAAATTGACTTGTTATATTCTTCAACACGAATTTTTATATTCCTTCCTCTTTGTCCAATATAGAAAGCAGGGCATTCGTCGCAAAATATTTTGTAAACACCACTGTTTTCTCCAATGTTAGATTTTTCTTTATTATTGACCAAGAATGACTTCAAGTTTCTTTTATTTGTACAAATTGTTTCAACATTATTTTTCGATAGTCCGTTACAAATTTTGCTACTCAAATTAAGTATTTTTGTTCTTCATTAATAGTTTGCGTGGGGTATATTGAATGCAACAGATACTTTCTTTGTTTTTTCCCAATGAGCTTATCGATAAGACTTTCATTGTAACCGTTATTGGTGGCTAATAATTTAATTGTATTAACTTCAGTATGAGAATTTGTTTCCGATAATGGAATAGTGAACAACCTATGTATGAACGAATGAAAAGCAAAAGAGTTTTATTTTAATGTGTTGGTTACTGTCGCTGTGAATTAAAGTATCTCTGACGGTTGGTTTTCTATAAATGTTGAAAGTAAGAGAATTCAAATTCCTAGCAATCTGAACGTCTAAGAAATTCAAGGTACCGTTTTCGTTTTCTACTTCTTTTGTAAATTGAATCGAGTTATAGAAAGTATTTATATATTTAAGGAAATTATCTAACTGCCTAATCTGTACCGGTCCAAATACAATAAATTAATAATAGTTATTTATTGAGTATTTCTCTCTTATTGCTGAAAATCTGTTTATTGCAAGGCAGCTATTGCTATTTTATAAAGCTTAAGTTCGACCAGAATTGGAATACTGCCGCATACTTGCAGCTCTGAGCCTATGCACTTCGTGCACCTACTTGTCACAATTTGAATAAATTTAAATTGAGAATAATGTAATTAGAGTAATGCTCGGAGTCGATTTTAATAATATTTTAATGACAGATATTGGTAAAAGTAGAGTCAATATGGAAAAATTTTAAAAAGTACCCCTCGACTTTTTACAATGAAAGAAATTTTTTTATTTATTACACTATTCTCAATTTGAATTTATTGAAAATTCTTTTCTACTTTTTAATTTTCTTTCCTATCAAAACGTGTTTTTTTATTTTTTACACTATTATTTATTTTCTACTTTTTAGTTCGGTTATCTACAAAAACGTATTTTTTAGTTTTTTTAAACTATTATTTATTTTCTATTTTTTAGGTCTGCTAACTACAAATGCGTGTTTTTTTAAACTATTATTTATCTTTGCTTTTATAGTTTCAAAACATTTTCAAATGGGTCACAAAGACACTACTGGGTATCGGACTTGGAAAATCGCTAATCCTGAAGGTCCTGATCATGATAATGGAAAAACCTATTTATATTAGTGCATTGTCATCGGTCTTTGATAACCGTGCAAAGTTTCAAATCAATCCGACGTTTTGAAGGGTGTGAAAATTACGTTCAAAAATTCCGTTACATAGATACATACCAAGCTAATAAAAGCGTGTTAAAAAGAGCAGTTAGGCTAATAGACAACCATAATTAAATGTTCATCTTCATTCACTAAAACACCGGAGAAAAGTTGCTGACTTATGTCTCTTTTATAGATATTATCACGACAGGTCTTCTGCATATAAAGTTTTTGATATTCAACCAGGAGCACAATTCGCTCGTCACATAAGGTATGCAGAGCATCTACAGCAATTTGCCGTACACTATTTGACAGCTAGAACATCTATCTATCAGAATCTGAATCAAACTACAAACTCATGGAAGGCATAACTTCAGACAGTACTTTTGGTTTGCTATAGTTTTTTTTAAAGTTTCAATCTAGCATAAGCAGCCATTTTGGAAATCATCTCGGGGCGCTTGAAACTCATAGGTTCGCACTTCTCCTCATAGTTGCTGATAAAAAAATGTTGGTTATTACCTCCATAGCAACCAACCAATAACTACAATGCCAATGTTTACATTGTGCACTACTCCGATTAGAAAAATATGGTACACTCTGCATTAGAATTCATATAACTTTCCCCGTTCGAGTATGAGACTATTTATTAGCAGGTTTTCACTTTGAAAACCTGCTTATTAAAATGGGTGCGATTAGCAAAGTTTGACCTAGGACCAAGATAGTTTTTCGTTTCATGAGTTTTTATGATTCTTGGCACCAAAAACTCAATTTCATATATATATATATATATATATATATCTCTCTCTCTCTCTCTATATATATATATAAATATATATATATATATATATATATATATATATATATATATATATATACCGGGTGTCCACGGAAGGTGGCTCGCCCCTATAACTTTTTTGTTTTCGGAGATAATGAAATGAAATTGACAGGATCTGTTTGGTGCATAAAGCAGCATTTTTTTTACAAGTAACTCAACTTCATGCAACTTCCGGTTACATAAACTGTCGATTTTTGAAAGGGACACCTGGTATATTTTCAGTTATTTTGTCTTCATATGACATTTAGAGTACAACCATGTATCATTTGCTACTTTTTGTAACCGTTGTTCTATTTTTTTCGAAATAAATTTTTATTCTAGAGGGCTATAACAAATGCGTTCAAATAAATAATTTCTGTCCTAAAATGGCCCTGTTTACCGTCCTGGGACGTAGATTTGTGGGCTTGGCTTCGGACTTATTTTGTTTCAGTTGTGTTGGTCACAGGCTACTCGATGATTTCAAGTGTTATTTTAATCTCAATGAGATTCTTCATTTAAAGTTCTAAGGTTATAGGATTTCAGGTTTTTATCGAAAGTTTTCTTTCAACCTAATACCTAGAGTGCGGTATCAAATTAATCGTGATAAAATTATCTTTTTTTTCAACCCGACGAGCCACCATGTTGCCATTTGAAAAAAAATAGTAATGTAAGTTTTAAAATTAAACTTCACATAGGTGGAACATTTTGATCGAAAATAGTGAAGTTGTATTTTAGCATACATTTTAGGACCGAAATTAGTTATTTGAACGCATCCATAGCCCTCTAGAATGAAAATTTATTTAAAAAAAAATGAAAAAAAGGTTACAAAAAGTAACAAGTGATACATGGTTGTATTCTAAATGTCATATGGAGACAAAAAAGCTGAAAATATACCCGGTGTCCTATTTAAAAATCGAAAAATGATGTCACTTCCGGTGAAACCGGAAGTTACATGAAGTTGATTTACTTGTCAAAAAATGAAGTTTTATGCATCAAACAGATCCTCTAAATTTCATTTCATTATCTCTAAAAACAAAAAAGTTATAGGGGCAAGCCACCTTCCGTGGATACCCGGTATATATATATATATATATATATATATATATATATATATATATATATATATATATATATATATATATATATATATATATATATATATATATATATATATATATGTATATATCCTCCTGGGGGGAAAATAAATCTTGTTTACACGATAACGGTCGCAATTTTGAAGCACTAGGGTTGAAAGTTTGTAAATAGGTAGTATCGCATGATATCTTGGACGTCGCAATTTTGCAGCAATATGGTTGAAAGTTTGTATCTGGGTAGTTTTGTATGATATCTTGAATGGGATAGGGTTTTGGTTCGAATTGGTTGGTGGGTTGACCCCCGCAATTTTGGAGTAATAGGGTTAAAAGCTTGTAGGTAGGTATTTTCGAAAGGTATCTTGGATAAAATTGGTTTTGGTTCGATTTGGTTGGGGGGTTGACCCCGTGGGGAAAAAAATAAATCTTGTTTACATGATAAAGCAGTTTTGGAGCAATAGGATTGAAAGTTTGTGAGTAGGTAGTTTCGTAAGATATATTGAATAGAATAGGCTTTAATGTGAATTGGTTGGGGGTTGACCCTTCAGGGAAATAAGTCCCGTTTACACGATAAATTTTGGTACCATAGGGTTGAAACTTTGTAGGTAGGTAGTTTCGTACGATATATTGGATGGTATTTATTTCTATATGAATTGGTTGGAGGGTTGACCTCCTAGAGGAAGAAATAAATCTTGTTCACATGATAAAGGGCGCAATTTTATAGAAATAGGGTTGACAGTTTGTGAGTACGTATTTTCATATGATACCTTGGATGTGATTGGTTTTGGTACGAATTGGCTGGGGGGTTGATCCCCCAGGGAGCAAATAAATATTGTTTACACATTAAAGGGGGCATTTTTTTGAATTTGGAAAAAAAATTATAATTTATTGAATATATTTTTTAAACTGGATATGAAAACCTGCTTTTCTTATGCAGCTCGCTGCGATAAAGTTTTTTCAAAATTAAGTTTTCAAGAAAAGTTTCAATTAAAAGTTTCACAACAATCAAAACAGATGAAGACAAAATTAATCGAACTTTCAACAAAAAACGACTAGTTACAAATGTTTGGAAGTTCCAAACTCAAATATAGAAATTCCATTTTGTGGTTATCCGGTTGTCCACTGTGTTACATATCATGAAGTTAACTTTCAACAACTTGCAGAAATTTCAACATAACATGTTTTAATGCTGAATTTTTGGCATTGTTGTGAAATACAGGACATATACAACTTCACAGCGGATGCTGCCAACCGGATATAGAAAAGAGAATGAAACACAATGCGAGATGCAACCATTACGACTTTTTCCTTAATGTTAAACAATTTAACGAAAGGAACTTCCAGAAGTGTTATTGTCGATTTAGGGAAAGTTTGGTACTGCTGTATATATGAATAATGCTAGTAGAATAGTTGACGATGGGCCAGAAATTAATTGCGAGGTTAGTTTATAGCATTCTTGCAAATAGACTAGCAGAAAAATGGTCCATGATCTACATTTAATTATATGTATATATTTTTATTATTTTTGCCTGCGTTGTGTTGCTATTTACTTGACTTTTTTAGCAGTAACAACCTATTTGAATCAGAAAAACCACTTTATTGAATAGTTAACTCAAAACTATATATATATATATATATATATATATATATATATATATATATATATATATATATATATATATATATATATATATATATATATATATAAATATATATATATATATATATATATATATATATATATATATATATATATATATATATATATATATATATATATATATATATATATATATATATATATATATATATATATGCAAATATTGATTATATGTATATATCTCTATCTAGTATCCCATATAGAACTTTCCAGCTGGATGTTTTAATCAATATAAATTTATGAATGAATTGCAAAAACAGCTTGAGTTTTAGTCTGAGGATTTACATTTAAAATTCAGTAATGAAAAATTCGAAAAAATCACGTTTTTTTCCGTGAAAATTAATCTTTAAATATAAATTTTCTCATTTATTCCTACGATGTATCTACCACATGTCATATAGTACTGTTTGAAATTTCAAAGTTGATACTGCCCAATATATATCATTTAGCAATTAGAGATGATTGAGACAAATTGAAACTTTACCCAAGAACTGTTGGATTTAGTAACAAAATTAGTACCTAACCCAATCGAATACTATTGCAGAAAATAATTTTACCTCAGGGAACTCTCGCCAATTGATCAGTCAACTTGATTATTGATTAGAAAGACAAATAATAACAGGTTAGAAAGTTATAAAGAAGATCCTTCCTATTGGGAGCGAACGTGTTAATTTCAGACGTTCCCACAATATTTTTTTCTTTTATCATACTCGGAAATGTGTGTTTAAGCCTCGAGACAGAGTTCTCATCTGAAGTTATAGCACGTATTCCGATCCTTTATCAATGCCCAACACGTAAAAATACGTGAAAATATCGGTATCGAACAGGGTTGCTCTTAATATACGACTTGCAGCTATTGGGGAATACTAATAGATGTTACCAATAAGACGTTTTATCGAAATAATCGAATTTGACAATAAGATACTCAGTTTCTTTTCATTCTTTCATGCCACATATATTAGGGGAGTTTATTGGGTATGGCTATTTTTTCAATTCATTTATTGTTTTCCGATAATAGGGTATGGACTGAATAAGATGTGGAATTAGGGTATTTTACTTCCATGAAATAATGAAAAAACCCGTGAGCAGCAGAGCTCCTTCACTAAGTTCATATTTTTCGCGCAAAATGCATCGAGTCGAGATGCGATTTTAATGAATAGAATAGTTTATTTTACGACGAGCATGGAATGATATGCATTTCCTACGAGTATGACGTTTGCAGCACGAGTCGCAGGTGAGTGCTGCAAATCATACGAGTAGGAAGTGGTCATTCCATGCGTGTTTTACACTATACTTTTTCTACGAATGTTACATAAAATGGAATAAGTAATATTTTTCCTTCTAAGATTTAAAAAAATGTTAATCTGACGTTCCACAAAAAAACACGCGGCGCCGGTTCACGCCACCTTTGTAAAAATACCCGTGCACAATGTGAACTTTGTAATTCACTCACCATGGTGATAGAAGCACAATGAAAATGGGTATAAAACAATGCACTATGTTCCGCAATTACTTTTGAACATAAAATGATGATTTTTATTGACATTCGTAGAAATAGTATATTATTTCATAAGGAGGAGAAGTGTCACTTTTCATGACGAGCTTGAGCTTACCCGCCGAACGCAGTGAGGCGGGTAATTGAAAGCGAGCCATGAAAAGTCACTTCTACTCCGAATGAAATATGTTATTTTATTTTCAAACGTTTCGAAATTCATAAAAATCTGAATATCCATTTTTGGATAGATTCACATTTACGCACATAATTCTATCCACTTACGATCGTTATGAATTATGGAACATTTGCCTAGTTACGGTTGCCACGCAGAATTGATTCTGACAGATATAAAGTTAAATAATTGATAGTTATAATTCCCAACCTGGTGAGAAGTGGTTGAAAGTGAAAATGACGTTTGAATTGGAGAATTTTTTGTTCATGGTTACCAATTCATCTTTTGCATAGTAACACTTTTCCAGCCGCTGGCCGGCAAAGTGCAACACTTCTCCTCCTTGGCGGAGAAATAGAACTTTTCGATGATCCTGTCAATCGAGAAATGACGTTATTATTGTACGTTTGAAAATAAAATATATTTTGAAAACCTCGTTTTAATAGCAGAACGAATTGAAAAGTAGAATATTATTTATTGTATTAAAAAAAAACGCGAAGTGCATCGTAATGGAGGAAAAAAGTTGAAACCAACTGAGACAAGTACCTCAACATAAACTCAATCGACGTACCAAATTTCAACTACGTATTGTAAAAAAAAATTTCGCATCGTCTACTGAAACAGAGCAAGGTTCGATTTGAATGAAATAATCCCAGCGCGACTGAGGAAAATGGTGGAAACTACCGAAAGGCACTTCCTCAACTTTAACTCAATATACGTGCAAAGTTTGAACCCTCTTACTCAATTTGCAGAAGCTGTGGAGTTTGGCAAATTTTAAAAAACCACGGAAAAACAAGAAATATCTACGTAAAAATGGCAGTGGTTGGAAATATTAAACCAAATTTTGATAGTTTTGTTCTGTCTTGGAAACTACTTCAGAAACCCAATTCAAGCTTATTTTGTGCGATGCGAACCGTTGGAGCTGTAAATATGTACCGGAAAGGATATTTATTTGGAAATTAGAAATATCTACGTAAAAATGGCGGTGGTTGCAAAATTTTACTCAATTTTTTATACTTTCCAAATTTCAGCTCTTGTCTCGATGGGAAACGCTGGAGATGTCAATATTCACCGGGAAATATATATATATATATATATATATATATATATATATATATATATATATATATATATATATATATATATATTTATATATTTATATATATATATATTTATATATATATTTCTATATATATATTTATATATATATATATATGTTGTTTTTATATATATATATATATATATATATATATATATATATATATATATATATATATATATATATATATATACTATATATATACAAATAATATGCTAATGACGTGATGAATGAACAGAGTGATGTGAAGAAGCTGAGTGCACTATATTGTAACCTGTTGTGGTGTGACGTACATGGGTCGTGGGGAACATAAAAGTTTCCTTACTCGGGGTTGCATATGGAACAGTTAGTTAAATAATAGAAAAGTGTTGTTTAGAGATGTCGAAAAGAAAATTTAATGTTGGCAGTGGTTGTGGTGACATGTCTTTGAATACAGATTTTTGAATAAAAATTGTAACTTTCACTGTTTCATATATCTCTTCATTCGAGATATATTTTAAACGTTTGAGTATTTGTGAAACGATTTTAGAAATTGGGCAAATGTAAAAGTTTTTTTGGAGTGTCCTCATGTTGTTTCTCTTTTCTGTTTTTTGATCTGGTAGAGACGTGGGGGGTTCACGGTGTCTCGATCGATTTTTTTGGTTTTTTATTCCGTGGTTTTTTC
>JARQZK010000759.1:615000-689560 GCA_030704885.1 Cynegetis impunctata
AATTGCGAATTTGCAAAAACAATTTATAATTTTTTCGAAATAAAATTAATGAACTGTATACAACTTGCAAAGATCGAGAGCTAACATAAACACGGCTTTAATCTCATTTTGTTTGTTGGTGTATTCGGGTTTTCGTGAAGAAATCTGAGATAAAATGTAAACAATCCTGAGGGCCCATTTAATTACGTCGTTCTGTGAGATTTTACGAAACGATAGAAATTATTATGAGTGTCAACAGTTTCCTTTTACCTTTTCAACATTCAGTTTGTTTTCCGTTACGTTGTCCTAACCTGTTATTTAAACGAAGCGTGAATCGAGAAAGATTCGAAATAAAGCACTGATTACAGCTTGATTAAATTTCTCATAAGAAAAAACTTGACTCTTGATAGTATCCTACTAATCAGAGTCTTCATCTCTGTTCCTCTGTTTCCTGAGTATTCTGATTTAATAGTGGCATTTTTATGACATTTTTAAAATTCGACAATATATTGGGATCTGACAATCGTGTCAGCTGGCGAACTCTGGCGGCCAGATGGATGAAGTTTTTATTTCCAACGTCAACATTATGCAATTGCATGACAAGTTTTTAATTTCTTACAAATGAGGAGCAAAATAAAAGGTGTATAATGGAAAGTGTTAATTTTGCAAAACATAGAATGAAGAGTGTGTTGTTGCGTGAAAACTTGTAATTCTAAAGCATATACAAATGCAAGTATTAACTTTCATCGGTTTTCGAAACTAAACAAATATTTTGTATTGGGAGAAAATCATTTTGGAGAAAAGGAAACGATTGATTTATTGAAGGCATGGAAAATCAATATGAAAAAGAATCACACAATTCCAAGACTGATGGTGCATTCTTTGCATTTTACAAAAGAAAATTACATTCTTCCAGGTAATCAAGTCCTATATGATTGAAACTTAGATTAGTTAAATGTTTTAGCTGCAGCTAAAACATTTAAAATTGTTGGATCTGTGTTGTCTGGAAATTTATTAGTATTATTAGAAGAAATTTTTACAGTGATATGTGGGTACGATAAATATGTCTTCTCCGATCTTAGCAGGTGACAAATTTATGGAAGACTAAGTGAAGTGATGGAGTAACAAATTTATGTATATGATGCTTATTAGATTGAAGTTAGTTAAAAGAAGAATACACACGGAATGAAAAAGTTTTTCTTTGAATATTAATTATCAATACACCTCGAGTTGCATTATGGTTGATGGTTTTTATTATGAAAATCACATTTGATTATATGAAACATTATAATTTCTCATTGAATCCATGTATACCTACTACTAAATGAATGTTTTTCGTGAAATTTCGAATATACCTACTTTGCCCAAAATTCTTCAGAAATAATTAATTTTCAGAGTATGATAAAGAATCATCAATAAAAAGTATTGAAATATGTTTATTGAGAATTGTCATCATATCTGGCCGATTATAAACTTCCTGCATAAAAAAGCTGGAATTAATAGTTTCATATCACTTCAACAAATACAGTTGATTTAGACTAAGTCTTACACTTCAAATTAAATCAAATTGAAATAGATAAGCAAAAAGCAGTAAAGTTCACGATACCAGGCCTCGAATTATCTTCATTTTTCCCACATTGTTTTATGAATTTGGATCTTTCTAGCCTATATTTTCGCTACATAAAGCTTCACACTTTCACTCGAAACTAACATTGCTATACAATAAAAACTCAAAAAACTTTCAAATCTCTCATATAATTCGTGTTGAAAGTTGGTTTTGAGACGCCATGTTTTGACGTTATCACCTAAGCCTCTGACATAGAGGCGGAGCTTAGGTGATGTCAAAAAATGCGTCGAAACCAACTTTGAACATAGGTTATATGAGAGATTTGAAAGTTTTTGATTTTTCATAACAATGTTAGTTTCAAGTGAAAGTGTGGAGCGATATGCAGGTGAAAACTTACTCCAGAGAAAATAAAGGGGATAAATTGGAAAGATGCAAATTCATCATACAATGTGGAAAAATGAAGAGAAGTCGAGGCCTGGTATCGTCAACTTTAATGCTTTTTCTCTATCTTTTTCTCACTTCAGACAAAAACCTCATGAAATTAATGCTAGCTGCTAGGCTCGGTTTGCTTTCAATTCCTTTCCTTATTCTAAGCTTTTGAAAGATTACATGTAGGAAAGGCATTTTTTACAAAACTTTCCTTCTGGATGCAGCATCTTGAATTTTGATTTTTAAAGACACGTAACCTTAATTTCAATCAAAAATAGGAGTTGATAACCTGGAAGAATTTAATTTTCTTTTGTAAAATGCAAAAATCACAACATCATTCTCGGTATTGTGATTTAGATTGATTTTCCATACCTGAAATAAATCAATCTTTTCCTGTTGTCTGAAATAAATTTTTCTCTCAACAAAATATTTGTTTGGCTTCGGAAACCGATAAAAATTACACTTGCATTTGTATATGCTTTTTAATTAGAACTTTTCACGCAAAAGCACTCTCTAGCTAGACTTTTCAACTTTTGCGCTGTAATTTGTAAGAAATCAGAAACATGTACATGCAATTATATATGTTAACATTGAAAATGAAAGCTTCATCCATCTGTTGACATATTTAGCATGAATCACAGGGTCTTGTATCGAGAGTACATTTAAAACGATATATAGTATATTATATAACAAGGGACTAAAGTGAATGTTTTAATCCCGCACGTGATGTTTATTGCCTGAGAGCTCGTAGAGCCCGAGGGCCAATAATCACGGATAAAATATCTCCTTAGTCCTGAGGCATATACGCTATTTTTTGCACTTCCCAGTATTATAACTTTCGACATTGATACAATATAGTTATTTATGTACCAAGTGCGTTATATAGATCATTACGCCCGGAGGGAAACATTCGGCCCGAGGACCTCTGGCCCGAGGGATGAATGTTGCCCGATGGGCGTAAGGATCTAGTAACGCACGCGGTGCATACAAGATTTTATTTTTCTCGAGAAAATTATTATATTATGATGAAAAAGCGATTTTAAAATCGTTTCATTGCTCCTATCCATTTTCCTTCACATATTAGGCATGTCATGCTGCATTCTTTGTGTAGTCTTATAGAAATAATGAAAATGAAAATGAATATACCCAAGAATATCATAGAAAATGCAGCCAAAGCTGCGAATAATTAATTGCCGGAGAAACACAGAGTCGTATACGACAAGGATTATGAAGTATTTAATCAATGAAATTTGCTTCATTTCTCCTAGTACAATAAGCGGGCGTTTTAAATCCATTATGCCCGCTGTTAGAGCCGTTATTTCTTCCTTTTATTTTCGTTTCTATCAACTATTTTCTGTTTCGGCCACTATCCTGGCCTGGCTGAAATTACCACCAAACTAGCAAACCAATTGGGATTGTCGAAGGCTAGAAACCCTCATAGATTAGTAGGTTTTAGTAATCATCCAATATCAGGTGGTAAATATCAGGTACCTTGTATGATCGTACCATCAACCAAGGATTTGCCGCAGTTGCATACGATGGCCATCGTAATCGACCAAATCAGTGGAGATATGCCTTCTGTTCCTATTCCACACCAAGTAATGGATAAATTCAACCATTTGAAACTTGCAGACACAACATGTCATCAACCAGGGCCAATCGATTTTTTGTTGGGCGCTGATTTATTTGGAGACGTGTTACTTGGCAAAACCATAAACACTGATGATGGATTTCCAAATGCGTTCAATACAATATTTGGTTGGGTACTACTTGGACCAATTTCAAATGTATCACCCAGTACCGCTTGTCGAACGCTGTTTACCGTAGCCGAATCACAGTTTGAAAATGAAACATTGCCTGCCATAATGAAAAGGTTCTGGGAGGTAGAGGAAGTTGCAACTGTTAACAAACCAAATCCAGATGATGTTAGAGCTGAGGAACACTTTGAATCGACTCATACAAGAGACGAACATGGAAGATATATCGTACGTCTGCCATTTAAAGGTGAACCGCCAAAGTTAGAATCCTCAAGGTTTATGGCCATCCATCGTTTCAGGAAGTTAGAGGAGAAGTTGATCAAAAACAGAACTTTGAGGCTCGAATATAACACGGTGCTCCAGGATTACCTTAGTAAGCAATATCTTTTACTTACAATTCGACCAGGGATATATTTTCTTCCACATCATGGGGTTTGCAAAGATAGTTCAACCACACATTTACGCATTGTTTTTGATGCCTCGGCATCGACCAACACTGGCTCACTGAATAGTCATCTCCTAACGGGGCCGAAGCTTCAACACCCGCAAATGCGGGCATAATGGCCTAGGGCATAATGAGTGTGTTTATAGCAACCGTATCCAAGGTAAAATAAACATATAATATACAAGTGAAAAATAAAATAATTTTGAAGAGTTCTATAAACACGGTACTTGGATTACTCAGTAGGTAACGTTATAGCAACAGTGTCAACAAAATTTTTCAATTCAGTGACATATCAATTAATGTTGACATTTAAACGAATCTTTATCTAACTAACAGAATATCAAGAAAATGAATCAAGAAATGAATGAATCTATAAATTTTTATTTGATAAGGCAGCTGACATGATAACGGAAGAATTAATACCCAAAAAATCGAGAAAAGTTTACCAACAGCAATATGAAGGCTTTGTTAACTTTATATCCCTAGGGACTGAAATAGTATATTATATTATAAGTATTAAAAATGCATATTTTTTTTACGAGCAATATTTGCAGTTGCGAGGCGGAGCGCAGCGCAGCCGAGCGAATGCAAAATTGCGAGTAAAAATAGGCACTTTTAGTCCGTATGATATATACTATTTTTTCTCCAACCAAGTCAAAATTAAAATAATATTAGTTTCATTCAAAAATCGTTAATAATTTGGTAATAAATTTGAACACCTATTAATTATAACAGCGATAGCAAGTCGGTAGTCATGGATATCTGGTATTGTTGGTAAATATTGATTGTCAAGTAGACGTCAGTAGACGTACTAATCATATAATTTTTGTAGTAGTTTTTACGCTGAACACGCTGAAAATATACCTGCAGATATATTGGAAAGTGCCGAAGCAGTATATCTAAATCTTTTGCCACCCAAATCTCGCCAAGTTTATGAACTTGCAAATCAGCGATTCATGGATTGGTGTAAAGAAAAAATGTGCAAAACTGTGCGGAGAGTTTTCTTATGGTGTATTTCTCAAATTTAACGAAGACCGTCAAGCCATTCACTCTTTGGTCACAGTATTCAATGTTGCGATCCACACTGGATATCAAAAATGGTGTGGATATTAGTAAATATTCAAAATTACGAGCATTGTTAAAAAGGCAAAGTGATGGATATATACCTAAAAAGGCTAGGGTTTTTACGAAGAAGGAAGTGGATCGGTTCCTGGATATGGCACCTGATAATGTATATTTGATGATAAAGGTTGTTCTAGTATTAGGAATTGGAGGTGCTATGCGTTGGGACATTAATGAAAATCTTTTGAATTGTTCGAAAATTGTTAGTGATAATTTCAGTGGTGCTTTGAGTTTTGGCAATAATTGTTCCAATTGTCCATTCAATAGCAATATAAATGACAAACAAATACCTATATATAGTTGCCCAATTAGTTTGTTTTACTAAGTTTGTAAGAGACAATGTTTTTTCTTCAAATTTCAATAATTAGAGAGCTCAAATGCAATTACTTTTGGTCCTAGGATTAAAAGTAGCGTTTTTAATCCTAGGATTAAAAGTGTTGCTAAGCAACGAGCAAATTTTTGTACGGTAAGGGAATTGATGGCTTTTGCACCTGAAAATAGTACAAAAATTTCAACATTTTTTGATGGTTGGAGAAAAAATACATTTTAGTCCCTGTTATACGGGACTAAAGTTAACACTTTAGTCCCGGAAGTGCGAAAAATTAAATAAATATGAAGACAATCAATTAAATCAATCCACATGTGGATGTGCAACTATCACATTTTGGTTGTGAAATTCACTTATTACCTATTTTCAATTGAAATTCGAATTACAGAGCAATAACATAATTACAGAAATGATTGAAATCACTCAAAAAAACTTCACATAAAATTAAAAATTTACACTTGAATTTAGGGTTGTAACTCTCTAGAAAATAATGGATATAGGCGTCCGAAATTAAGATCGTAGCGCCGGAACGGCTAATATCGGTACTAGAGCATGGGAGATTAGCTGTTTGTTTACATTGGTTGTAATGGTATTTACGTTCATTTCGTTTTTAGTTTTCGAACGTTTATTGTCGCAATTTGTGTTTTTTTGGACTTTGTATTTTCCTGTGATATATTGTGTTTGGATTGAGGACAATTTTATCTCGGTTCAACAGTAGATTACCTACCTACATCAAGTTGAAATTTACACTGAGTTTTTATCATTGAACATGAAAATCAATAATAAAATGAAGTAGAGGACGAATAAATTAATTAAATCATGAAAAACATACTAGTCGACCATGGTCAATTTCATACATTACATAAAGTGAACAAGGAAAATTCTTCAATAATTTTAAAAAATTATCAAACAACTTTCCAAGGAAGCTGGTTGTACGTATTCAGCAACGCAAAATCTGCATTCACAATCGAAGTTGTTTGATAATTTTTTAAAATTATTGAAGAATTTTCCTTGTTCACTTTATGTAATGTATGAAATTGACCATGGTCGACTAGTATGTTTTTCATGATTTGATTGTTATATTTTGCGTATTAAGCGACTAGAATATTCGGAGCGCGCTCTCGTGAGTATATCCAAAGGTTTTAAATCACTATGTTAGTGTGCCTTGGAATCATATACACCACTGTTGTAGAGTAGATATCTTCATATCAGGAGGTACGTGTTTGAGCGACGAATTTCTGCATTTTCAGTCTAAGCGGTGAATTGTTGTTTCCCAATATCTTTGGTGGGATGGCGCTCTGGATTGTTATTTATCCATTGTTACTGACCACGATTTGTATTGGGGAACAATTAGAAATTTGTTAATTCACTCCGAGTCAAATAAGCTGCACTGATGAGATCTAATAAGATCGAAACAGCTGTATGCAGATTTTGAGTCGGGGTGACTTGACAATTTCTATAATTCACCGTTCGATTGTGAATGCAGATTTTGCGTTGCTGAATACGTATAACCAGCTTCCTTGGAAAGTTGTTTGATAATTTTTTAAAATTATTGAAGAATTTTCCTTGTTCACTTTATGTAATGAATAAATTAATTGGTTGAAGGAACTATGTATACCTCATGAGAAGGCTCTATGATAGAACACCTATTTATTTAAAAAATAAAAAAACTTTCAAAAGTTTCAAGAAAACATCTCTGACATGTCTACTTTCATTACGAACTGAAAATTTTTTGAGTATAATCGACAAAACTAAGTACTTACCAGCTAAACTGAAAGAAACAACATGAATTAAAAGAAGAATTAATATGAATACTTTGCTTGAATGGTTTGAACGTAATAAGTTATTATATTTTTTGAATTTTCCTGACGTATAACAGCTATCCTAAAAGTACGGTGGACTTCTGAGAGTCTGGTTTTTTTGATAGAATCTCTGTTTTTCTGATTATATAATTGAATATTTTAGTTTTTACCTAGCTATAGAGTCCAGATTTATTTCATATTCTTGATGTTATGATAAACTGTTATTTTGGTTGTGCAAATAAACATCATTTGTTATTATTATTTTAATAGTATCTCTGGTTGTTACATGAAAGAAAATACAATAATCTAGAATCTCTGGATGATGGCCCAGGTTGAGATTCCGATAAAAGTGGAAGATTTTTCGTTAGAATAGCATTGGACTTCAAAAACTCTACGTTTTCGGTTAGCTGAAAATTGCACATCATTAGTTGGTATAATTCTATATGGAAAAATCCACAAACTTACTGCAGGGAAAATAATTATTCTCCGTAAACTGTAAAGAACAACAAATGTTCAGACATTTTTTTTCAATCTTCAAGTTATGAATCCACACCTTTCTTCTGTCCATCATTTCCTTGTTTCCCAACTTTGTTTGGAATGCAACTTTGAATTGTCCAGTTTTCGGAAAGGTATGTAAGCTATATTCGTTTTTTTTTTGCCCAATATGAACAATAGAATACACAACAATAGTGATTCATCTCTTCTGAACGATTTTAAACGATCCAAAATACAATTAAAACTCAACAACTCTTCATATAAAATACACGTAAACAGATGTAAACAAAGCAATATATTTCCCATGCTCTAGTAATATTCGACACCGGTAGGGGGCGTATCGCTTATTATGTTTTCCCTATTGGAAACGCGATGCAACCCGACAAAACACGACTCGTGTTGAATAGAATCAAATCCTAACATTTTCTATGACCAGAATCACATAGTGTGATTCACCCGACGCCATGCGATACAGGCACACGTTCCTGTCTTAATCGAGTATCGACACGTTTTGTCTCTTCGTGTTTCCGCCTTAATATTCTCGGTATTGTTTCAATGATTATTGAGATCTGAATAATAATCTATGAATTTTATCAGTTTTCATTTATATTCAAGTTTCGAACCATCCATTTCAATATATTTCATATTGCCACGTAATCATTCAAATTCGGTGAGAATTCCTTTCTTTTAAACGTTTCCTGAGAATGGAGGAATGTAGAAACATAGAACATATTTGCATTGTCAGTGGAATAGAGTTATATATAAAGTTATACACATGCTCGCGTGACATCCCATCCATTTTCTGGCTCAGCATCATTTTCAATGAAAATTCAGCGGCTTGGAATAAAAACGCATAACATTTTCACAAACACATAAAGGATAAATGAGAATGAGGCAGACGCTGACGGGGCAACTTCTGGCTATGCGAATAGGTCGGTGATTTTTTATCAAAGGAATATTTAAATCGAATATTTGTCTTCTCTGAGCTTTTCTCTTTTTTATACATTTCAAAGTGCTAGTTATGAAAGACAAAACAAAAACTGGATGTCATTCATCGTTCTAGGCATTTAACCACAAGTTCATAGACACTCATGAACCTATGGTTTCAGCTTCATACCCCTTGATATATTTGCATGCCTTTAGATATTTCTCATGACGCGACAAATCCCTGGTACCTTTACCTCTGTCACAATTACTCTTAATCGCACAAAAATGATTCTATATGTGGGAAAAATCAGACTGAAATTAATCATTTTCAACAATCCGTTTAACTAAGACTACTTTAGTTGAGTCTAAGTAGCGAAATTGTAGTACAACGTATGAGGAATCTATATAAGTAAGCACTCGTAGATTTTAAATTATTTGATTTTACAATTTTTTTCATATTATCAAGTTACGTTTTTGTAATCAATCACACAAAATTAGTTGATGACTATACTCATTTGTCGAACGGAAATATGTTGAAATTAACATTGCGGACAATATGCCTATGAAACGAAATCAAAATTAAGATAATTAATGACACTGTCAAGGCATCATTAGATTTACTCCATTGCTTTTTGCTCTGAAATTTTCCAGCTCAATTCATTGCTTTCAGTGGACGATATCAAACGGCAGAAAACAAAATAATGGATCAAATGACCCGGAAAATTAGTCCTCCTCTTCATGTCGAATGCAGGAAGCTATTGAACGATTTGTTTCATCAACATATTGTAAGATATTGCTACCTCTAACATGATATACAATATTTGCCGAGAAAAACTTTTCTCTCAACCAATAGAGCTTGTATCAAAATATAGAATAGAATAGAATTGAATAGAATACATTTATTAATTTCACAAATTATCTACACAAATAATAGTACAAATAAAAAAAGTCATAAATACAAAAAAAAATAGCTGAGGCAATCAACCCTAAACTCCTCAACCGTGTACGGTTCACACTGCATTATTAGTGTATGAACCTCTCTCTTATAATGTTCATGAGCAGAAATAACCTGCAGACGCTTGCCATGTACTCAATACATTTCTCACGAAGGGAGGATGAATGCTTTGAAACAAAATATGGAAACAACTGCCTGGTGCTGTTGGCATTTTTATAATCTGCAAAGTAATGCTGATTCTTATGAAAGAATGTAAGCACTTTGTGAATGTAAAGTCCATACACAGTGAGGATACTATGTCTCCTGAAATGGCCACGGCAAGACTGCCTGTAATCGAGTCGCAGTAACGTTCTTAAGGTCCATTTTTGACATATAAATACACTACCTAAGTGAATGGAACCTCCCCAAAATTGTATTCCATACGATACGATCGACTGATAATTAGCGAAGTAGATAATTTTCAGGATATGTAAATTAACCTGCTCCCTAAGCATATAAAATTCGTAAGAGACTGAATTAAGCCTCTTTCTAAGTTTAGAAATATGTATATCCCTTTTCAGGTGTTTATCCAAAGTAATACTAAGTAAATTCACATCATTCTTCACATGTATTAGGGTTTCAGAATCACCAACATATTTTGGATAGTATCTTTTTGATCTGTCAGAACAAAAAAAAAAAACTCTCTGTTTTTGAAAATTTCACCATTAGTTTGTTGTAGCGACACCAGTTTGTTACTTCTCTTATCACAGACAATGCAGAAGACAATGCAAAATTAATATTCTTAGAATTGACGAGAGAATTAGTATCGTCAGCGTACATAATTGCTATAGATCCATTACCGCAGCAAGATCCAGGCAGATAATTAATGAAAACCACAAACAGAAGGGGTCCAAGGATACTATCCTGTGGAACTCCCTTGGTGATAACATCCTCATGCGATATATAAGTTATACCCTCCCTCAGGAACACCACTCTCTGTTTCCGGTGAGTAAGGTAACTGGAAAAGAGATCCAACTGTTTATCTCTTATACCAGACGCTTCAAGGTAGACTGTAGAAGCATATTATGATCAATGAGATCAAAAGCCTTTGATAAGTCGAAAAAAGGGCCTAACGAAGACTCGCCTTTCTCAAGAGCAACGAGAATATCATTAATTAATTCAAAGATTGCAGTCTCTGTTCCTCTATTTCTCATTAATCCATGTTGGCAACTAGAAATCACTTCAAATTTTCTGAAAAAGCTAAGCATTCTGTTTGCAAGAAGTCTCTCAAAGATTTTTGTGAAAGATGTCAAGAGACTTACAGGCCTGTATTTACATGAATCTTTAACATTCCCCTTCTTATGAAGTGGCTTAACTACAGCTATTTTCAGCAAATCAGGAAATACACCCTCTGTAAAGGAGCGATACATCAGGTGTGTAATTGGGTCAGCAATGAAATTAATAGATTCTCGAATGATATTTGAAGGTATTTCATCATAACCGCATGAGTTTTCATTTTTGAGTGACTTCACAATAGATATTACTTCATCTCTAGATATGTGGAGAATGAAAAATGACTCCTTTAATATGCGGGGCTTCATACAATCATTAAAAGACATATTAGTAGGAGGCTGGGTACTGGTAGGAGCAATATTGATGAAGTAATCAATGAAAGTATTCACCAACTTGCAGGGTTCACCAGACATCATAGGAGTACACTTCGACTTGGCAGATATTCTGGTTGTAGAGTTTATAACCCGCCAGACCACCTTGGTTTTATTAGGAGAAGACAAAATATAATTACCAAAATGGTTCTTCCTTTCGTTTGAAATTTTTCTGTCATAGCATCTTTTAACAGATTTGTATGCTTCCCTAAGTCCGGGCTGAATAGAACAAGCCACAAAAAAATATCTCCTCTGAAGACACTATGTGTATAGAAAACCTAAAATTAAATGTTTGACTTTTAGGCCACATCTGTACTTTGGGAAAGCACTCTTCAAAAATATTTGTATAGCGAGAAAAGAACAAGTTCCACAACCGATTTCAGTCCTCTGTCGAGGACAAAATATCACTCCAAACTGTTGTTGACATCCTATATAGAAACCCATCAACCGTACTCTTGTTGATTCTTCTTATTTGAGTAATCTCTGGTTTATAGTTCTGTTAATTTTATATGGTTTTGAGAATTAAATTAAAATTCTCTTCTCTTTCCAGAAGGAATGTGTTACATGAAAATGAACCTTTTTATAAAAGTAATGAAGAACAATAGTTGATATCCTATAGATTATTGAAATAACTGAAGAAACAAGCAATGTATCTATTCACAACGAGCAGGAACTTCAATGAAAATTCAATATCCTTCAAATAATTTTCATTACTTTCTTAATGGATTGACAATATGGAACAAGTGTTATTAAAATGCAAATAGGATGTAGAAGATAGGTGTGTATTCAATTTTAGATTATCACCTTAATTTTTTCAGTAGAGTTGAGGAAACTCACATTAAGTTTTTACACCCAAACTCCGAACATTTGATGATGATAAAATACCCTTATCTAAAATGCCCTTCCAACTAGTCTCATCGCATTGTAAACTCTTCGACTGTTGAATTTTTTATACATAAGCGGTCCATTATTGTAAGAACAGAGCTTGATAAATAGTCTAATCTTCTTGCGACCGTATAATATATGAGTTTAAGTAAGAAATTTCGAACCCTCTAGCTCTTTTTAATAGGAAGCAGCTCAGGAAGTTCCAACGGCATATCAGGAAATATATTGTTCTTGAAGCTGATAAATACCACGATAAGGGAAAGAAATGATAACTCTCTAAGTTTATGCAATATAGAATGGAGAGTCTCGTGAGGTTGAGAACATTCAGCAATGAAATATTGGATATTAAATGAAATATTTGAGCAATATTCGTGTACACGAAGTTTTTCGTATCTGAACTATATACATAACTAAATTATGAATTATGTGGTGGTACGGACGCTTTTTCGAAAACTTCTACAGGTACTGAAAAATATTGATTGGGGTGTTTATAAATTAATTTGAAGGTTTTACAGTGGAGATAACGCATATACGAGGGTAGTTTAACTAGCCTTGAAGATATTGCCAATACTGGTATTTATCTAACTTTATCATCGCTATCCTCAACTTCTACTGAATCATTTTCATGATTAATTTCTTAATACAATAAAATAACAATGCGTATATAATAATACATAGCACGCTTAGCAACGATGTCATGTTAGTCGTGACGGACACATCCTTAGGACACCTTTGCGTGGGTGTTGGCGTGGAAGCCCTATTAGATCTGCACACGACACGACAGTATTTACGCCTGTGTTGCCAAATTTTAATATGAATCTTACAAAGAAGTTTGATTTGGGATAAGTAAGGTTATATTATTGATATAATAGAAGAAAACGCCTGACCAACTATTTCTGTATTCATTTGTTTAGGAAAATCAAAAATTTTAAAATAAAAACCCTTCTTCATGGAAAATCTTACCCAGTGACTAATACAGATAAATATAACAATAGACCTATAAACTTTCAAGTAGTCCCGAAAACACGATGTATTGCTGTCTACATAATGAACAGAATCAATTTTGTCCACCATACTGTTCTATACGATATTTTAGTTGTCAAAATAAAATTCACCTTGTTTGTTCATGTTTATATAATTTCTGAAAAACATTCTAATTGTTTATTTCCATAGACATAAAAATACATGTATTGGAATTGTCAATAATAGTAAAAGTAATTTAAAAAGTGAAAGTAAAAAAACACAAGTATACTAACATATAAACATAAAAAACAGAAACTACATACTAATCTACATAATTATAAAAAATCTTGAAAAGTACAACAAAAAAACTCAGCAAGAGAATAAAATGGATTCACAGCCAGCACATTCTTTAGTTTTATCTTAAAAAGTTTGATATTTTGGATATCCTTTAAGTTGGAGGGCAAATGGTTAAAAATGTTTAAAGATGTTATACGTGGCCCTTCTTGAACTTGACTTAACCTAGCTGCTGGTATGTAAAGGTTGTCTGTTGCTCTTGTTGAGTATTTATTCATATCACCGCACCTTTCAAGTTGATCCAAACTCTCAAAAACATAGCAGGCACAGTGCAATATATAGAGATTCACAACCGTTAGAATTCTTTCAGAGCTAAAAATATTACGGCAAGATTCTCTAAAAGACAACGAAAACATTGTTCTGAGAATTCTTTTTTGGCACACAAAAACTGCACTTATATTACTGGAGTTTCCTCAAGCCAATAATCCGTATGTTAATATTGACTGGATTGAGCAATAATAAAACATCTTTAATGTTTCCTTGTCAATATATTGCCTAAGTTGTAATATGGCAAAATTTCTACTACTTAGTTTAGAGCATACACTTTGAATGTGGTTGTTCCAAGATAAGTGCTGATCAATTGTAATTCCCAAGAAGTTGGTCGAATCTTTTTGTATAAGGCTTGTTTGTTTATCCTTAAGTAGTAGGCTAAAATCTTGCACAATTCTAACCGGTGTAAAAACTAGAAAGTTGGTTTTTGTACTATTAAGAGAAATACCATTCCTATTACACCATTCACCTATATCCCTCACACATTGATTTGCCTGTGAACACAGTGATACAGAATCATGCTCACCTATAATAGCAGAGGTATCATCAGCAAAAAGTGTTATATAGTTTCTGTTTGTAATCAGTGGTAGATCATTTATAAACACTAAAAAAAGAATAGGCCCAAGAACACTACCCTGTGGTACTCCTACCCTTATAGACGTCCAGTCTGAAAAAGTAATACCAGCGCTGCCAGTTATTTTCACTGCCTGGGACCTTCCAGCTAAATAACTCTTTATCCATTTATAGGCCAAACCACGAATTCCATAGTGAGCAAGTTTTTCTAAAAGAATATTATGATTTATCGTATCGAAAGCTTTTGAAAAGTCGAAAAATATGCCTAGTGGTTTCAATTTTTTATTAAAGCTATCGAGAATATGTAGATAAAAAAAAAATTATAGCATCTTCAGTTGACCGATTCATTCTAAATCCAAATTGTCTATCAGTTAAAATTTTATTACGTTCTAGAGAACCAATCAGTTTTTTTTGAAATGACCTCTCGAATATTTTTCAAAAAACTGACAATAAGGTAATTGGTCTATAGTTTTCAATAAGACTTGAGTTCCCTTTTTTGTGCAATGGAACCACAATGGCTTTTTTAAGTTCAGCTGGAAAATATCCATGTTCAAATGACAGGTTTATCAAGTAGGTAAGTGGAGTGAGGATCTCTTCTATACAGTCCTTTATGAGAGAACATTCAATATTGACTCATAGTTTCCACACATCTTCAAGTTAATTCCTATTTGTTTCCATCCCTTTTATCAGTTCTCATAATATCTACATTATGAAAACGTATTTTGTCCCACTTGACTGATCTATACGATATTGTCTTTTTCGTAATAGCAAATGAATATTTGAACATTTTGCTAGCTCAGGAGAGTTACGGAAGTCCGACAGCAATGTATTCGTCTTTCGTTTTATTAGTATGAAAGCTCATACATTTTACTTGAATGCATTCCTGTCATGATGCGATCTAGACCCGTATTTGATGATGCATATCATTAAGAATTTTAGTAATTTGCTTAGAATAGTTATTAATGTTAAAAAAATTTTCTCGTCTTAAATCCGTGATTGTCGCCCTTCAAGGGGCGAAATCAATTGCCACGGAAAAAATTCAACTAATCTCAAATGTTTACCGGAAATTTATATTTCTCACATGAATATAAAATTACAGTTTACATATTATTTCCAACATACCTAACTGATTGTGAGAGCAGCTGTTTAATAATAATCAGAAATCATAATATTTGAGTTCTAATGGCTATAAAACTTTTTTTACATCAAATTACTGAATTTTCCTACTTCCATGCTTCAGCTATCTTTCATGTACTATACAACAAACTTCATTGTGAATGAGCAAAAATTGCCTCGACAAATTCTATAGACCAGGTAAAAGTTTTAACTCGATAATACATACATTTAAGATAATTTTGAAGCGGGATCCAACTTGCGACTGAAAGTTCTAGGATAGCTGTTGAATATTCATAATTTTCAACTGAAATGGAAATTATTAGCAGGTTTTCACTTTGAAAACCTGCTTATTAAAATGGGTGCGATTAGCAAAGTTTGACCTAGGACCAAGATAGTTTTTCGTTTCATGACTTTTTATGATGCTTGGCACCAAAATGTGTATGTATGTATGTATGTGCTTATGTATTTTAGCGTTGTTTACACGATAACGGGCGCAATTTTGAAGCAATAGGGTTGAAAATTTGTAAATAGGTAGTTTCGTATGATATCTTGAATAGGATTGTTTAAGGTTCGAAATGGTTGGGGGTTGACCTCCCTGGGGGGCAAATACACGAATAAAGGTCGCAATTTTGAAGCAATAGGGTTGAAAGTTTGTAAATAAGTAGTTTCGCATGATATCTTGAACGGAATTGTTTTTGGTTCGAATTGGTTGGGGGGTTGACCCCCTGGGGGAAGAAACAAATCTTGTTTACACAATAATGGTCGCAAGTTTGAAGCAATAGGGTTGAAAGTTTGTAATTAGATCTAATTAGTATAAATTACCTTGTGAATTAAAAATTCCTCATCTGGTGCTTCCATTAGAAATTTTGAAAAATCCACTCTTGTAAAAATGCTAGCCTTCTTAGCCCTATAGGCAACATTTTTTCTTTTGAGATAGGCAATCAGAGTTGCGAACTTGGAAATATCAATAGCATCATATAAGAATACTGTTGATTTTATCATGGAATATTCAGCCCACAAACTGCCAGGGGCCTTGAGTTGCGCATTTCTTTGGACAAAATATGCCAATAAACTTTTTTCATTAATATTAGCATTTTTATCTTGACACCACTTTCTGAAAATACTATACGTGTTCTCGCAATGTTTTTCGATTCGCCGAACACCCTTCTTGCCATGCATTCTCCAACTCATCATCGGCGAATTCATCATCACTCATGGTTTCAAGTTTTAAAATTACGTTGTTGGGACAGCAATGAAATCTATTTACTGATAGCGTCATTACTAACCAGCCTAGCAACCAAGTCTTGGAAAATGAACAATCGAAATTTAGAATGTAAAAATGAATTTATCAAAAATAAAATGGTTTCTCTATTGTTCTGATCGTGCAGAAAACGTTATAAGCATGTCGAACGTTAAGGGTTACCGATCTCAGACAATAATTTATTGGAGTCGTCCTCCTCCAAAAGATTGTCTTCAATCGGTAAACAGCCCTTACCGTTCTCCATACTTAATATACTATTGTTTTAGTATTATATATCATGGTTGGAATGGGGGGTCGCGATTACCTTTAAGTATAACATTTTATTGTGTTAGGTATTGGGGAGAGAATTGGGGGCAAGATACAAATCTAAAAAACAGACTTTTTTTAGTCATACATGTCAGGGTTAGGAGGGCGGGATACACATTAAAGATAGGAAATCGGGCCGCGAATCCTAGAAAGTTGAGAAACGCTGACTTATTATATTTCTTTGAGTTAAGATTTTTCATACTTTGGCTACTTTGTCATTAACATAATGACTAAGTAGCCAAAGTTCTAGAATCATCTAAATACATAGAAAAATTGAAGGATTTAAATTTGTATAATAAGCGTTGATTGAATTTGAAAGTGATCCTGGTTTCAACAATTTTCAATTCAAAATAGAATAATATGGAAACTGAATTGAATTGGCATTTACTTGGGGAAAGTTCATATTCATAACTTCATAAATAAATAGAAAACTAACTTTTCACAGGTTTAAATGAAATTTAATGAGAAAACGCGTTTCGTCATAATATTGACTTCATCTCGTACTAAATTATGGTATTACAAAACAATCTATTTATACGAAAAATTGAACATAACACAGGGGGTCTTAGAGAAACTAAATAACAATAAGCAACTTCAAACTAGTTTTCCGGAATTTTTATATTTATTGATGTATGGGGATTCCCAACAGTTGATTTTGTGAAGACTATTTTCTAATTGTAATATATTAGAATTGTGATTAAAGGTATGGTTTTCTTGAATAAGATGACACTTATATTAATTCCATACACCCCCGTATTAAATTTTCTCTAGAAACTGAAATGAATAATTCTAATAATTACTTAGATTTAACTATTACCAGAAAAACCAATAAACACGAATTTTCATAAACCATCTCATACAGATATTAAAATTCACAATACATCACTACACCCAATTTCACATAAACTAGCCGCTTATCATAGTATGATTCATAGGCTTTTCAAAATTCCGTTGTCCGAAGCTAATTTCCGAAAGGAATTGAATATAATTAAACAAATGGTAGAAAATAATGGTTATTCACCCAATATGATTGACAGTCTCATTCAGAGGAAAAAATACGAATTGGCAATTTCAGAAGTTTACCCACATATATCCGAGAAAAATACAGTCTATGACATTTTAACATACTTGGGCAAACCTTCCGAAAACCTGAAATGAAGAAGTTTCCAATTTTTTTTAATGGATTGATTATAAAAATTTGAGTAAAATAAAACAAAAATCTGAAAGAATATCTCTAGAAATAAAAAAGTTATGGGACTATGCAGTTGTGCCTGTAAGAATAATTTCGTTCCACAGGCGCGCTATCGTGTGACGCATTTGACCCGCGTATTCGCCCAGTACGTACCAATTTATTGTTGTATAGTCATTTGCGCCGTTCGAATCGTATTTTATGAAAACTTATAAACAAAAGTAGGACCGTCGACTTCAAGTAAATCATTTTCGTTATAATCTTTTGAAATGATTGTGAGTGTGATAAAATGGAGTTAAATGAAACGGAGGATCCGCTACCAGAGGACATTACTTTTACAGAATCAGATAATCATCCAAATGAAAGGAGAAACCAAGGAGTTAAAGTCAGTATCAAAACTTCACAGCAAAATCAATCAGTGCAAACAATCACAAGAAGAAACAGTGCGAAAGGTACAGGAAATAAGTGCTCCCAAATCGTTTATGAATCTCCTCAGCACTCTCCATCAAGAGTATCATCTCTTAGCAGTTCTTCAAAAGCATCAATATTTTCGCAGAACAGTACAAGTTCAGCTTGTTCTTTCTCAAATACAATCAAGCCACAATATCGCAACGACATAAACAAAATAACTAAAAACGTTATTTTTAATATGGGTTGCCAGAAGAAATTTTTTTTTCTCACGCAGCTACTATCTGAAAGGGTTGCTAGTCCAGTAAGAGATATTTTAATATCATTGGAGAACATTCGTTTAGACGATTCCTATGTGCGTATGGCTATAGATTTTGATATTATGTAAAAGCTTAGTTAGTAAAATATTCAATAAAACTTTTCCCTCAATAGCTGACCGAATGGAACAGTTAACATATTTTCCACCTATCGAAGAAATTAAAAAAAGTTACCGATATCTTTTGGAAAAAAAATATTCAACTACAGTGAGCATTTTGGACTGTATTGAAATGACAATCGAAAAATCTTCAAATGCAATGAAATAGGTTTTGTCGTGGCTAGAGTATAAACATTGTAATACAATGAAATATTTGATTTCATAAACATCAATTTTTTGAGAGGTCTAAAAATCTGCATGAGCAATGTAAAAAAAGGACTCTCACTCAGTCGCGAAGTGCATTTGTAGTTGTACTGGAGCTCCACATTTCGCTGTCAATTTTGCATTGTTAATTTTTTTTTCATGGTTTTAGTTTTCAGCGGACATTTAATTTTCGATAGTATGTTCTTCTGCTATGCCTTCTTCCAATATACATGAAATAAAAACTAAACAAACGGCTGTTTAACGTAAATAAACACGAACGAAGGAAGAGGCCTGGCGCGACTCTGAAACTAATACTTGAATGATTCGTGGTGCGGCGATCTTGGATAGGTCGAATGACGTCACAGGCAAACCAGAGACCATACACGTTTCCTACTAAAATAGCAAACTTCAACAATCCATTTCTAAGTCATTTTTTATTGATGAATTTCAAAACATTTTTCAGTGATTTATTAGTTTTAGTCTATATTTTTATACTTTTGCCTTAAATATATTATTTATAATAGCATGAAACTTCTCCATTGTTTCTTCATAAACAAAATTTCAAAGTTTCTTATAAAACCAACAATAGCATTGGAAAATTCATTAAAAACAACAAATCAAAAATCCATAGAGATGAATGTACGGATGTTTATAGACTCAACTATAACGATTGTGAAAAATTCTATATAGGACGTACAATTAGAAATTTCAAAACTCGAATACACGAACACCAACGTAGCTATATTAAGCAGAAAACGGACTCTAATTATGCATGTCATCTTATTCAAGAAAACCATACCTTTAATCACAATTATAATATATTACAGTTAGAAAATAGTCTTCCATTCCGGAAACCTAGTTAACGACCAGATTGAAGTAAACCCTTCTCTTCTTCTTAATCTGTTCAATGTACCTACCAATAGCTCTGAATGAATTGCTTATTGTTATGTAGTTTCTCTAAGAAGCCCCCCTATGTTATGTTAAATTTTTCGTATAGATTGTTTTGTAATACCATAATTTAGTACGAGATGAAGTCAATGTTATGACGAAACGCGTTTACTCATTAAATTTTATTTAAAACCTGTGAAAAGTTAGTTTTTTATTTCTTTACGAAGTTATAATATGAAAATATTGAAACAGAGGATATAACTTCTCACTATTTATATAAGTTAAGCATAACCAAATTCTGAAGAATATGAGTGGCACTAAATTCGTGCAGATCAGAATGAAAAGCAAGCACATATTGCTGGCACATCCGCTGCTTCCGTATGCGTAAATCGGAACAATAGATGGCTGTGACAGTTTTTCAACAGTTGGTGATAATTTCGAGTGTTCCATTCCGCCATCATCGTTCAATCTGGCATCGATTCAACGTTCAAGAGTTTTCAGCATTTCAATAATGGGAATTCAGTATTTGGTCGGACCAAGGTCTCAATCAACTTGTTGCCCCCATTGAGAGCGTGATTATTTACCCGTTAGTTATGATGCTATTAGAGAAGGTCGGATTTTATCGGTTACCCAGTCGTAAACACAGCGATAGTTTGGAACAACAGGGACCAACGAGAAGTATTGTTTTCTGTAGATTAATTGGAACACCCGAATTGGGCTGCTGAAAGGGTCTGTAGCTTGTGAAAAAAACATGAGGAATCAATGACAAAATGAGATAAGAAAAATAAGATTGTAAAAAAATATTTTATGAACATAATTGATAAATTTTTTTAATAGTCGAAGGATTCCTGAATTGAGTGTGATATTCATGGAAAATGAGTGAAAAATTAAGATTATTTAAAATAATCTAATTGAAAATTTTATATCTGTAAAAACAGTACTTTCGATTATGATTTATTGAAAATTTTTAAGGACAGTAAGCTACTTAAAAATAGAACAATGATTAGAAATTATTTTATGAAAACAAACATACCGGGTGGAACAGTCCACCTGGAATATTTTCAAAGGTAAGGGTTCTTCTGGAAAGCCTCTAGACGGGTCGATTTTATTTTTATATGAGATCGTTGTGGTAGCATGTATTATGATATTTAAAAGTATGACATATCCAAGCTGCAAATTTTTTGGGGAGACTGAAATAAAAATATAAAACAACGCTTTCACTTCAGTGCAATAATGGCTACGCAAAAAAATTGTCATTAATCTGAGAAAGCAATCTACCAGTACACGATAATATACAAAGGGGAAATAAAAATACCGAAAGTGTAAAAAACAATAGGACAAAAATGTGCAGATTATATAGGACCTCAATCAAAAACGTTGATTCCAGAAGAAATCAAGACATCGGAAATAAATATGCTCAGAAGAAAAGTTAAAGCATGGATGAAGCTAATAGATCACGTTTTGTTCAAAATGATTTATAATTCACTAAACTTCAATATATCACTCGGACTAGTTAGAAACCAAGAAAAAAATAATTCAAAAGGCAGAAAATCACCAGTAATAATGAAAGTAATTTTTTTACCAGTCATCTACAGAGGCATAGAGGGACAAGGACACTAGGACAGAGAATATATGATACTTGCTACTATTCCCTCAATACTACAATGTTTGTTACATTTGATTCGAAATATGTATGATTGATTTTTTAAGTTATAATAAACATAATTTTTATTGTTATATAGTGAAATGATATATGAAATGTTGTAGAATGATCGCAAAAGGTTTTTTTATTTGAAAGTAAATGGCTCGCACTTTGAACGTGTAGTTAAATGAAATTTGCTTCAAGACTTTTTCTTTAGCCGACACTTCCATTACTATATTCACATAATTTTCAATGATGAACAACATTTTTATTCACACGTTCGTGAGAGAATTGAAATAATTATAAAATGACGCACTACTTGACCTATCGTGACTTTTCAATTCTTGAAAGAATTGTTACCCTAGGGACGACTTTACATTCATGCATGTTCGATCAAAATTCATGTAGAAATATCTCGAGGTTTTTCATAAAAACAGATACGACTAAATCAAGGTGTGCTATTTCAAATACATTGAAACAATGGTTCATAAGAACAATTTTCACGTTTATTAAATAAAATACGTTTCAGTGAAACGTCACCTTCTTCAGATGCTACATACAAACTAAATATATTTCTCCATTATATCAAATATATAAAAATGAATCCTTATTTCCCTTGGTCCCGCCATCACGCTTGAACGGCTGAACCGATTTCACTAATTCTTTTTTTGTTGTATTTTTTATTGTCAGAAGAAGGTTCTTATAGAAGAAAAAATTAAGAAAATTGCGCGGAAAATTAGAAAATCTCTATATATAAAAATGAATCCTTATTTCCCTTGGTCCCGCCATCACGTTTGAACGGCTGGACCGATTTCACTAATTCTTTTTTTGTTGTGTTTTTTATTGTCAGAAGAAGGTTTTTATGAAAGAAAAAATTAAGAAAATTGCGCGGGAAATTAGAAAATTTAAAAATACTTAACCACCATATAAAATTATTTCTAATCTATGTCATTTTTATTTTGTCATGACTTAGAATAGAAAAATTCATATTACTCTCAATTGTTTACCCTTCTACGATCAACCCATGTTTTTGTATTTTTTCTTTTTTTTTAAATTTGATCCACAGATCCGCAATAGGGCTGCAAGATGGCAATCGAAAATAACAATAGTCGGTTTGAGAATAGGTCGTAATATATTTTTACCCCGAAGCGAAGCTGAAGGGGTTATAGTCTCACGACAAAAAGTTGGGATCTGGCCCGATTTTAAAAATTCCAACGGATATCGATAAAACACATATGATTTTATTAGGGAATTTGAATTCCTAATTTTTCCCAACAAAGAATAAAAAAATATAGCGTTATTACCCAGAGGCGAAGCTAAAGTCTCACTACAAAAAGTTGGGATCTGGTCCGATTTTAAAAATTCCAATGGATATCGATAAAATACATATGATTTCATCGAAGAAGTTTTGTTCCCAATTTTTTCCCAACGAAGAATAAAAAATTATAGCGTTTTTTAGATAGGCATTACGACATGCGCATGCGCCAAGGTCGATATGTACGAAGTCCTACAAAACATGGGTCGAAGTGCTCTGTGTGCCACGGTAACCAAGCGACGTTGATAGCTTCAGCTGATTCTGCGTCTGTGTCTGCTTTCCATCTTATCAATTTGATTCATAATTTGCAGCAAGATGAGCCGGAATAGGATATTCAAATTCGACAGTCAATCAATGAATTTTTTTGCTGAATTTTCACGGATTTTATTCGTAATATTGACTTAGATAGATAGATAGATAGATAGAAAGATAGACAACTAGATAGATAGATGGAAAGATAGGTAGATATACATCGGCAGATAGATGAATATATAGAAAGATAGATATATAAAAATAATTCATATGGCAGAACGTTTGCCCGGTCAGATAAATTGATATGCAGATAGATAGACAGATAGATAGATAGATATATAGATAGATAGATTGATAGATAGATAGTTAGATAGATATATAGAAAGATAGATAACTATCTAGATAGAAAGATATATAGTTAGATAGGTAGATATACATCGGCAGATAGATGAATAGATAAAAATAATTTATATGGCAGAACAACGTCTGCCGGGTCAGCTAGTATCAAATACAAGAAACAAGTAGATGACATATTGTGTAGAAGAGGTAAATAGAAGGACGGTTACAAATAATAAGTGAAAGAGAAAAACCCCATTCTAAACTGCTGGTCAGGTAGTTCGGTGATTTTGAAAATATTCAAAACAAGGCTTGTAGTATGATAAAATTCGCTATTCAATAGGAGTCCTGAATGTTTGCATTTATTTATCTGTAATGATTATACAAAAGTAAATTTAATTCTCTTACTTTCTGCATTTATTATTCCAAAGTCAGAATTAAATGTAAGATTTTATTGGATTAAATGGTTTGCTTAGTGTGAATTCGACTTTTGATTAAAAAAGCTAAGTTGGTGTTCTGCAATTCTGGTCTGAAATCTTCTGAAAGTTCAACCAATGTAAAATTTATCACAATCACCACAATTAATTTTATCATCTCCTGATTTATTGTTCTTGTGAACTTTTGATTTATTATTTTTTATATGATTTCCAAAGTTATTTCCGGTAAGGTAAGTATTTGATATTATCTCTAGTAAGGAGGTACACCTGGCTGTACATTCTATCTATAATATTGTCTATTATTATGGGGTTATAATTATTATTTATGGCAATTTGTTTAATTATATTTTTCTCTATATTTTAAATATTTCACCCGGTGTACACAGAAATTGAAAATGAATGAATACACTTCAAAAAGTATAAATCTCACTTCTACTGCACGTATATTTCAAGTAATATCATTCGTTCTCTTTCACGAATCCAGAATATCCAGCCAACATGCTATTCCGAAGAGCTCTCTAGCCCAAGGAGAGGACCTACGTAATTATTTTCTGTCCGGCCTGGCATCGACTGGGCGGTAAACGGTAGTCAAATTTGACCGCCGGTGTACACAAATCTGTATTGATCGACTTGAAAGGAAGGACTAGCAAATAACACATCAACTGAACATTGATTTACTCTGGAAATGAAGGCAAGTTAATCTGAGTTTAGTACTTAGATTGAGTTGCTTTCACTTGAATTAACCTGTTACTTATTCCCAAATCAATCCATAATTTAGTTATCAGGATATTGATTGATTCAACAGAAGAATATATTACTTTCAATCTTAAAGCACCAATGAGATACGTAGCTTGTTTTACATCACAAGTATTTCAGAATAAATTTGGAGTTTGATTTTGAAAACAAACTTTTAGAATATTGTTATTTTGATGAGGTTATGAGTTGAATGGAAGATGATTATTGGTGGGTTAACTTTCATATTTATTTGATATTGAAAATCATAATGAAAAAATTGAATTCAAAATCCAGCAAAAATTTTTATTATGTATATTTTGGTCGCGATGAATAATACCTTCATATATACTTCCATAAATAGACTCGAACCGGAAGTTCAACAGAGTTGATGCGGTAATGAAAGAACATATGTTACATCTTTCATTAACTGAGATTGAATTCTCGTACATCACTTGGTGAAACATCATAAAGAATAAAGTATAAACTTTAAAATAAAAACACTTGGCCTATGTTTCACAATATAAAAAAAATATTTAGATACTGTATTTAGCAGTAACGAAAAGTCGACATGTTTCGAGTTATGAACTCATTATCAAGACTGACTACAGGAGAGTATTGCATCGTAATTTATAAAACAGACAAAAGCAGAGGTGATACCTAAAAATCAATTTGTTCGTTTACAAGGGGTAAATGACTATTATGGGCGGAACTTATTTCGAGAATTTCAAGAAGGTCAAGGCGTTTTCCTTTGTTACTTGAATGTAACAATTTGGTTTTGTTGAAATCCAGGAAGTGATTGAATTTTATACAATGTTCAGAGAAGCCAGGGATATTTTTGTTTTGTAAAATTGACTTTTTATGTTCTTCAACACGAATATTTATATTCCTTCCTGTCTGTCCAATATAGGAAGCAGGACATTCGTCGCAAAATATTTTGTAAATACCACAGTTTTCTCCGATGTTAGATTTTCCTTTATTATTGACCAAGAATGACTTCAAGTTTCTTTTATTTGTACAAATTGTTTCAACGTTATTTTTCGATAGTCTGTTACAAATTTTGCTACTCAAATTAGGCATATAATTTATTGGGAAGTATTTTTGTTCTTCATTAATAGTTTGCGTGGAGTATATTGAATGCAACAGATACTTTATTCGTTTCTTCCCAATGAGCTTGTCGATAAGACTTTCATTGTAACCGTTATTGATGGCTATTGTATCAACTTCAGTTTGGAAATTTGTTTCCGATAATGGAATCGTGAACAACCTATGTATGAACGAATGAAAAGCACTGAGTTTTATTTTGATGTGTTGGTTACTGTCGCTGTGAATTAAAGTATCTGTGAAGGTTGGTTTTCTATAAATGTTGAAAGTAAGAGAATTCAAATTCCTAGCAATCTGAACGTCTAAGAAATTCAAGGTACCGTTTTCGTTTTCTACTTCTTTTGTAAATTGAATCGAGTTGTAGAAAGTATTTATATATTTAAGGAAATTATCTAACTGCCTATCTGTACCGGTCCAAATACAAAGAATATCATTAACAAAACTAAATTTGATTTTACTACGTTTATTATCACAAAATATTTTGAAAAATATAACACTGCGATTGCAATTTCGGTCACTAGACCATCATCGGGCAGATTGAGTTAAGAACTTAACTCAATCTGCCCGTTTTGGTTTGAAATATTGTCCACATTTCAATAATAAAAATGATATTAAACATTCAGCCGTCAGCACAGAATTAGCTTTAAATTCGTCGGTAATTAAGAATTTGAATTTTGAAAAAACTATATGCGCGGAAGTCATAAATAAATATAAATTCAGAAATAACAATAATTTAGAATTGAAAACTATAAAACAGTTGAGATCAAAAATTCAGGATAATAATTTGGTTATATGCAAAGCGGACAAAGGAAATACTGTAACTATCATAGATAAAAATACCTACATTGAAAAATCTGAAATCCTATTTAATACAGATAAATTCTCAAAACTTAAAATAGATCCCACTAAAAAATTCCACAACGAAATAAAATCATTCATCAAGAATAGTAAAATCCTATTTTCAGATATTAACACTTTTTTCTTAACTTCCATGAACCCACGCACCCCGGTTTTATAAACTTTACCAAAAATACATAAAATTGATTGCCCGATGCGTCCAATAGAATATTATATTAACGTTCCTGCGTATAAATTACGTCAGTATTTGAATAAGAAATTACCCACCTTAATTCAATTCAATCCGGGGTATAGCATTAAAAATTCTATTCAGTTAGTTAATCATCTTAAGAATATCAAAATTCCTTTAAATGCTAAATTAATTTCATTTGACGTTATCAACTTATTTCCTCCCACGCTAACTCAAGAAGTCAAAAATATTGTTAAGCGATATCTAGAGATGAACCCAAATTTAACAACTCAAGCAGTCAACGAAACAATGTCTGCCTTGAACTTATGTTTGAAACAGAGTTATTTCAAATTTAATAATATAATATACAAACAAGAAGACGGATTGCCCATGGGATCACCGTTATCGCTCTTGTTGAGTGAAATTTTCATGAATAACTCAGAAGAAAAAATTTTCAATATTGATAATAATTTAATTTCTAACGTTTTATTATGGAGACGTTATGTAGATGATATTTTTTGTATTTGGACCGGTACAGATAGGCAGTTAGATAATTTTCTTAAATATATAAATACTTTCTACAACTCGATTCAATTTACAAAAGAAGTAGAAAACGAAAACGGTACCTTGAATTTCTTAGACGTTCAGATTGCTAGGAATTTGAATTCTCTCACTTTCAACATTTATAGAAAACCAACCTTCACAGATACTTTAATTCACAGCGACAGTAACCAACACATTAAAATAAAACTCAGTGCTTTTCATTCGTTCATACATAGGTTGTTCACGATTCCATTATCGGAAACAAATTTTCAAACTGAAATTGATACAATAGCCATCAATAACGGTTACAATGAAAGTCTTATCGACAAGCTCATTGGGAAGAAACGAATAAAGTATCTGTTGCATTCAATATACCCCACGCAAACTATTAATGAAGAACAAAAATACTTCCCAATAAATTATGTGCCTAATTTGAGCAGCAAAATTTGTAACAGACTATCGAAAAATAACGTTAAAACAATTTGTACAAATAAAAGAAACTTGAAGTCATTCTTGGTCAATAATAAAGAAAAATCTAACATCGGAGAAAACAGTGGTATTTACAAAATATTTTGCGACGAATGTCCTGCTTTCTATATTGGACAGACAGGAAGGAATATAAATATTCGTGTTGAAGAACATAAAAAGTCAATTTTACAAAACAAAAATACCACTGGCTTCTCTGAACATTGTATAAAATTCAATCACTTCCTGGATTTCAACAAAACCCAATTGTTACATTCAGGTAACAAATGAAAGCGCCTTGACCTTCTTGAAATTCTCGAAATAAGTTCCGCCCATAATAGTCAATTACCCCTTGTAAACGAACAAATTGATTTTCAGGTATCACCTCTGCTTCTGTCTGTTTTATAAAATAAGATGTAATATCATCCTGTAGTCAGTCTTGATAATGAGTTCATAACTCGAAACATGTCGACTTTTCGTTACTGCTAAATACAGTATCTAAATATTTTTTTTATATTGTGAAACATAAGCCAAGTGTTTTTATTTTAAAGTTTATACTTTATACATCTTTCATTTCATGCATTTTTGCAAATAAGCAAGCTTTGTGCATCCCTTAAGTCCCTCCGAATTGAATAACCGCCTAGGTTAAGTATTTATATATGAAAAAAAACTCGTGAGCAGCAGAACTCCATCACTGAAGTCGAGATGTGATACTAACGGTTTGAATTATACTTTGAAAAGTCACGCTTATAATAAACCGAATTAAAAAGTATTATATAATTTATTTTACTAAAAAAAAAGTTCGTGAAGTGCATCGTGGTTGAGGAAAATAGTTGAAACCAACGTAAAAACACACTTCTAAATTTCGCATCGCGAAACAGATCGAGATGCAATTTGAGCGGATTAGTCCGAAATGCAGCGCGGTTGAGAAAAAGAGTTGAATCCAAAAAAGGATCTTAAGTCAACATAAACTCAATGTACGTACCAAACTTCTACCCTCTAATTCAATTCGGTTATTATTCAAAAACCATGAAAAAACAACAAATATCTAAGAAAAAATGGCGGCAGTTGGAAAAATTTAACCAAATTTTGATAGTTGACAACGAAAAGAATCCCAGGTAAAAATAGAGCTAACTATTTTTACCTGGGATTCTTTTCGCCGCATTTGGTGTTATACGAACCGGTGGAGTTGTAAATATGTACCGGAAAGGATATTTATATGAAAATTAGAAATATCCACGTAAAAATGGCGGCGGTTTCAGAAATGAACTTTCTTTCCGCATTGGAAATAATCCTAGGTACTAAATTCTAGCTCATTCGACTCGATGGGAGCCGCTAGAAATGTCAATATGTACCGGGAAATATATATATATATATATATATATATATATATATATATATATATATATATATATATATATATATATATATATATATATATATATATATATATATGTCCCGAAATTAGACGTCAATATTTCAACCACGTATTCTACTTCAAAATAATAGAAATAAAGGTTTTATATATATAAACTAAGGTCTTCAACTTCTTCGTTTTTAAGATACAGGATTTTAAAGACCTGATGGTGGTTTTTTGTAAATATTTTCGAAACCTGTGAAGGTAATTGAATGAAATTTGGTACAGTTACGAAACGTTTTACGCTCTATTTAATTTACTAAAAGTTAGTATTGCAATATTTCCAGGAGTGCGTAGTGCAGGGTGGTATTGGCTGAAAATTTGGCCCAAATTTTTTAGTGGTTAATTTTGAGTAATTTTGACTTCAAAATTTGAAAATATGAAGCTTTTTGTACAAATAATGTACTCTTCTCCTACTTCGCTAGGAAGCAGAATTTTCGAGAAAAATGCAATTGAATATTTCTTTACGAATTGATTTTTTGTTTTTCAATGTGCAGATCGAAGAGAAAATAATCAGTCGACCTGGATACAAATGACGTTTTTTGATTTGCTAGGTAAAGGAAAATTGGCTGTCAATTATTAATCGCCCAGTTTTTAATTGTGCTGCTTGATGCCGAAAAAGAAGCTATTTAGTAGTAATGCAGAGGTTTTCACATAGAGAATTAGCAGATATCCACTTTGTACGTGGTTCATGCAATGGCAGAGCACGACGGTGCGCCAGCCCATTATGGTGTAAATATTAGGATTTGGCTAGACGAGCGATTTCCTGGTAAATGGATCAGAAGAGTTGGTCCTATTCCGTGGGCACCCCGATCGCCTGATTTAAATCCACTGACTACAATTTTTGGGGCCTTATAAAAGATATAGTATACGCAACAAAAGTAAACTACGAGGAAGAGTTGTGTGAAAGAATACGTGTGGCAAGGAATCAAATACGGTAATACCATTTTGAAGTTTCGCAAGCTTCACATGCAATTACCTGTATAGCTCAAATATGCCTTCATGAGCAGGGCAACCTTTTCGAGCATCTTATCTGAATGTTCGAATAAGTAAACCTCAAATAATTGTTCCTTAATGTTTAGTTTAGTGGTTCCCAAACTGGGGAGAAAGGCATTGGCAGGCGCGAGAGTCTACAAATTTCGGGCTTTAAAATGATAAATTTCATATTGGACAAATTCTAATGAAAAATGGATATATTGGTTGCGTACTTTCAAATTTCCGACCTCGTTGAGAAATTGCATTTTCGCATTAGACTAGAATAGTGATTTCAAATATGATATTTCTAAAAAACCGTTATCAGGTCTTCACCTTTAGAACGAAGAAGTTGTGGACCCTAGTTTATATGAACTTTTATATCTATTTTTGGATGTAGAATAGATGGTTAGAATATTAACTTAAATAAACTTTTTTCAACATTGATCGAAATCAAGAACAAAGTTTGATGGCAATTTTATTCATCAATAATTTTAGTTTCACTAGACCTAATAGTCTACACATATCTATCGATTTACATGTATTACTCAAAACTAATCCTATTGGATACACGACCGTCAGCGTTAATCAGTAATAATAACAGATGATGAGATTCACCTAGTTATATAATGCAGCAATAAGCTATGCATGATTGAACAAGATTATAGATTTGGAAATGAAAACATAATTGATACCACTTCGAATTTGAATGTTGTCAATTTTGCCCCTCTATTACTTCAATAAAAACCAGGAAATCAGATCCTTAACAGAGCTCTTCAATAAAATAATTTACAGTTAGTTAGTTCGAATGAGATGCAAAAATAATTCGAGTTTTTTGAGTAAAGTTTTATAAACGAAACATACAGAAAAAGATAATTTAAAAGGCAAAAACTTGTTACTAGTCATCTACTGAAGCATTGAGGGACTTGATAAAGACACTAGCACAGAGAATATCTGATACTTGTTGCTATTTTGCCAATACTCCAAAGTTTTTTACATTTTATTTGTAATATGTATTATTGATTTTTAGCAGGTTTTCACTTTGAAAACCTAATTATTGAAATGGGTGCGATTAGCAAAATTGGACCTAGGACCAAGATAGTTTTTCGTTTCATAAATTTTTATGATGCTTTGCACCCAAAACTCAATTTTATATATCATTAAGTTCATATGTATGTATGTATAAGTTTTTGCATTTTAGCGTTGTTTACACGATAAAGGGCGCAATTTTGTAGCAATAGTGTTGAAAGTTTGTATATAGGTAGTTTTGTATGATATCTTGGAGTAATAGGGTTGAAAGTTTGTAAGTAGGTATTTTCGACAGATATCTTGGATGGTGTTTGGTTTTGGTTCGAATTGGGTGGAGGAAATAAATCTAGTTCACATGATAAAGGCCTAATTTTGAAGCAATATTATTGAAAGTTTCTGAGTTAGGCCAAGCTACAGAGATTTTTTCATGTAAAAAGTGTTAGAAGAAAACCAGCTCCGCCATTGTGTGTAAAATAGTTCCACATGATATAGTGATATGTTTTTCACTCGACTTTATTATTTATGTCTTTGTTATTAACAATTTTATGCAAAATTTTTTTTTCAGTTTTTTGCTTATAAAATTGAAACCATCAGAGTAATCGTGATGATGTCAATAGACTTATTGTAGAAAATGAAAAGACGAAAAAAATGAGAGGTCGGACAACTCGATCAGACCCTTAGTCTAAGAGAAAATTGGAAAAAACCGTCCAAAATGCAGTGTTTTCAAAAGTTCATAACTCGGTTATTTTTTGAGTTGTAGCGTAGATCCTCCGGTTAGTATTATTTATCAATATAAACTTTATTTGTGCGAAGAGCAGGAACTGTATGATGCATAGTTTTTGATCTGTGGCCATTTGATTATGTTACTATGCAATTTTCCAGCAGACCTGAATGCGACAGATATGGTCTGATTTCAATTTACTTAAAAGATTTTGAAAGTAGAATTCTCATAGTTCAAAACGTTTATCTTGGTTTTCCATAAAAACGTTGAGAAATATGTTAAAAAAATGACGAAACACGGCCGAGCGCGAGAGAGTAGTTGAAGAGTGTGGGTAGAGCAGCAGGCAAGGAGAAGTATGACATTCGAAAGCGTCGGCATTTTGAAGGTGACAGTAATTTTTAAACGTTGTCAGATAATAATTGTAAACCCCCACTCTTCAACTACTCTCACGCGCTCGGCCGTTTTTTTTCATGTTCAGCTTTATTTTTTAACATATTTCTCAGCGTTTTCATGTAAAACCAAGATGAACGTTTTGAACTATGAGAATTCTCATTTCAAAATTTTTTTTGTAAATTGAAATCGGACCATACCTGTCGCATTCAGGTCTGCTGGAAAATTGCATAGTAACATAATCAAATGGCCACAGATCAAAAACTATGCATCGGACATCCTGAACTTCGCACAAATTAAGTTCATATCAATAGCTAATACTGGCCGGAGGATCTACGCTACAACTCGAAAAATAACCGAGTTATGAACTTTTGAAAAAACTGCATTTTGGCCGGTTTTTTTCCAATTTTCCCTTAGACTGAGGGTCTGATCGAGTCGTCCGACCTCTCATTTTTTTCGTCGTTTCATTTTCTACAATAAGTCTATTGACACCATTACGATTACTCTGATGCTTTCAATTTTAGAAGCAAAAAACTGAAAAACACGCAATTTTTTTGCATAAAATTGTTAATAACAAAGACATAAATAATAAAGTCGAGTGAAAAACATATCACTATATCATGTGGAACTATTTGACAAACAATGGCGGAGCTGGTTTTCTTCTAACACTTTCTGCACAAAATGCTCACTCTAAATCTCTGTAGCTTGGCCTAAGTAGGTAGTTTCTTATGATATATAGAATGGAATTGGTTTTGGTGCGAATTGGTTGAGGAAATAAATCTTGTTTACACGATTAAGGGCGCAATTTTGGACCATAGGTTGAAATTTGTAGGTAGGTAGTTTCGTATGATATCTTGTATAGTATTCATTTCGATGTGAATTGGTTGGGGGATTATCCCCCCGGAGGAGGAAATAAATCTTGTACACGCGATAAACGGCGCAATTTTGCAGCAATAGGGTTGAAAGTTTGTAAGTACGTAGTTTCGTATGATATCTTGGATGCAATTGGTTTTGGGATGAATTGGTTGGGGAGTTGACCCCTCGGGGAGGAAGTAACTATTGTTTACATATTAGAGGGCAAATTTTATTTTGGATTTGGAACACAAATCATGAAAGAATAAAATATTTAAACTGGATACGTTATAAAAACCTGTTTTTCTAATGCAGCTCGCTGCGATAGATTTTTTTCAGTTAAAATAAACATTATTTTTATTGTTATATAATTAAATAATATTTGAACGGTTGTAAAATGATCGCAAAAGGTTTTTTCATTTGAAAGTGAATGGCTCGCACTTTGAATGTGTAGCTAAATGATATTTGCTTGAAGACTTTTTCTTCACTTTCATTTAACCGACGCTTTGATAAAAACAAGGAAATCAAAATAGATCCTAAAAATATGAAAATATTATTGATCATCTCTCATGAAGCTTATCGAGTTCACGCCTCACTAATATGATTAACTCTAATTGATTCTTATATAAAGTCGCAGAAAGTTGATTTCGTGAATGCAAGGAAATCATGATGGTAATTATAAGAAACTTTTTCAGTGGCGAATATATTTGAATGCGCTATAAAACCGATGGTATCTGAGTACAAACCTTATCTCAATTCAAATTTTTTACGATTTTTTATTTCAAATATTTCGTCACCTTGAAGGCATACAAATTCAATAAAAAAATTGTAGGATATACATAACATATGGAATAGCAGTAAGTTATCACAACTATGTATCGTGTTCTGTAGAAGATTAGGAAACTATTATATTGAAACTTTAGAATACATATAAAAATTTCTCATTGTTTCCTTATAGAAGCAAATACTTGGTTTCATTTTGTTGTGTTTTAAATACAGTATGCAAAAAGAAACATAACTACAATACTGAAGAGTATTAAATACTGTAGATTGTATTAAAAATGATTCGCGCATATAAACTAGAATTTACAAAAAGCCGAAAAATTATAACTTATACTCGTATAAAGACGAAATTGTTAATAACAAAATCCAACAGCATTTTTTTGTAGATTCTGCACTATTTGTATGATAAACCTGATGTATGTATTCTGAAAACATGAATTATGGGAATGATTCAAAGATCTGGAACAGTCGTCCAAGTGACATCAGTAACGCTCATAGAACCGCTTGTTGACATTATGATGTCTATGGTTTAAATATGATTTTATGACAATCAAATCACGGAAAATATACAAATTGAAGTTGAAGAATTTTCATAGTTCACTTTATGTAATAAAAACTCTATCGCAGCGAGCTGCATTGAAGGGTTTTTCAATAAGAGCGGGTAGATGTTGGCAGCCTGTGGCGGCCATGTTGTTTTGGCAGCGACTGTCAAATCTGTTGTTTATTATTCAGTCACTTATGCCAAATTGCAATGACAAGTTACACTATTGAGCAGCATGTCCAAATGATAAAACTTTATTACCAAAATGCAAAATGAGTGTTCGTTAGTGCAAACGTTGCGCTCATTGCGCCCATTTTGCGGCAGACGCAGTGGCCCTTCACAGTCGAAACTCCAACGTTAAGTGGCCAAATTCGAGGCGACTGGTTCGGTAAATAATCAACCAACACCAGTACGTCGCAAGAAAGCTAGATCGGCTGAGAACATCGCCGCTGTCCGTGAAAGTGTGCAGGAGAACCCGAGGCGTTCACAAGAACTCGGCCTTTCAAAAACTTCAACATGGCGAATTTTGCGTCGGAACTTGGGACTGCACCCCTACAAGATTCAACTGACACAAGAGATCAAAGTAAACGACCATAGACAACGCTGTTTGTTCGCTGCCTGGGTTTCGGAGCGTTTGGAAGAGGATCTCAATTTATGCCGAAAAATTATCCTCAGCGACGAAGCGCATTTTTGGATGAATAGGTATGTGAATAAACAGAATTGCCATATACGGGACGACGCCAACCCACATGAGGTGCATCAGGTGGAAATGCATCCAAATGTGTGGTGCGGATTGTGGTCCGGTGGAGTCATTGGTCCGTACTTTTTTGAAAACGACGTTGGTGAGGCAATCACCGTCGACGGAGAGCGTTACAGAACGATGTTAATGAATTTCTTCTATCCCAAATTGAACGATATGGACGTGGACGACATGTGGTTTCAGCAGGACAGCGCTACGTGCCATACAGCGAACGCCACAATGGACATTCTGCGTGAACGCTTTGAGGATAGGGTTATCTCTTGGAAAGGTGACGTGAATTGGCCACCAAGATCGTGTGATTTAACCCCGTAAGACTTCTTCTTGTGGGGTTTCCTGAAGTCACAAGTCTACGCCAATAAGCCTCAATCGACCGATGCCCTCAAACTCAACATAACGCAGGCCATCACACAAATTCAGACTGATCTATGCGGCAGAGTTATTGATAATTGGACCAATCGTATACGTGCCACCGTGAGAAGCCGCGGCGGATATTTAAACGATGTCATATTCCATACGTAATGGCATATATGGGTCTTTCAAATAAAAAAAGAATTTCGTTAATACCTCACACAGAACTTGTCTTATTTCATTTCAACATCTACCCACTCTTATTGGAAAACCCTTTACAAGAGCAGGTTTTCATAACGTATCCAGTTTAAAAAATATATTCAATAAACTATAATTCTTTTTCCAAATTCAAAAAAAAAATGAGCTATCTGATGTGTAAACAATATTTATTACCTCCCCAGGGGATCAATACCCCAACCAATTCATACCAAAACCAATCACATCTAAGGTATCAATCGAAACTACGTACGTACAAACTTTCAACCCTATTTCTATAAAATTGCGTCCTTTATCATGTAAACAAGATTTATTTCCTCCTCCGGGGGGTCAACCCTCCAACCAATGCATATAGAAATAAATATCATCTAAGATATTGTACGAAACTACCTACCTACAAAGTTTCAACCCTATGGTCCCAAAATTGCGCTTTCTATCGTGTAAACAAGACTTATTTCCCTGGGGGTCAAAACCTATCCCATTCAATATATCATACGGAACTACCTACTTACAAACTTTCAATCCAATTGCTCCATAATTACGCCCTTTATCATGTGAACAATATTTATTTCTTCCCCCAGGGGGTCAACTCTCCAACCAGTTCGAACCAAAACCAATTCCATCCAAGATATCTTTCGAAAATATCTACCTACAAACTTTTAACCCAATTCCTTCAAAATTGCGACCTTTATTATGTAAACAAGATTTATTTCTTCTCCCAGGGAGTCAACCCCCCAACCAATTCGAACTAAAACTAATTCCATTCAAGATATCATACAAAACTACCTGTCGTGTAAACAAGATTCATTTCCTCCCCAGGGGGGTCAACCCCCCAACCAATTCGAACCAAGAACAATCCCATCCAAGATATCATACGAAACTACCTATTTCCAAACTTTCAACTCTATTGCTTCAAAAGTGCGCCCGTTATCGTGTAAACAACGCTAAAATACATAAGCACATACATACGAACATTGAGTTTTTGGTGCCAAGCATCATAAAAACTCATGAAACGAAAAACTATTTCGGTCCTAGGTCCAACTTTGCTAATCGCACCCATTTTAATAGGCAGGTTTTCAAAGTGAAAACCTGCTTAAAATGATTTTATGAACCTTTATGTGTTTATTCACTGGCGCATGCACCACTTTACAGACGCGTAGTTTTGAATTTGTTGTGAAAAGCACCACTGACACTCGGTAGTGTTGGCTATCGCAACAGACGCATAATCTGATGAAACAATTCTGAATGAAAATTCACACAGCGATACTGTTCATCTATAAAATTTATTATAAATTTCTATTAATATAACTTTTAAGTGTATGTAATGTAAACTTTCAACGACATTTTTACCGATTTTAAGACTGTCTGATTATTTAGAAAACTTGCACACGTAATAAGAATCGATAAAAATATCATCGATATCTCCTAAAGTCCTGACGAGGGCTTTTAGGACAAAAACAATAAATTTTACATAAAAACATAAAGTTACCATAGAACCATAGTAAATATTGTGATAAACATTACTTTTGATTTTGTTTTGATACTAAAAATTAAGAAAATGAATTAATTTTGAAAACACCCAAGAAACGCGCTATAACAGCACACCGTAATAAAAAGTAGAAAAAAATACATTTCGTGGGGTGCTTGATATCAAATATTTAATTGGTAGCTATTTATGAAAGTACGGTGTGTCCAATTTTCGATACTTTTGAATGGTATGTCCGTTATTTTTGAAGATAGAGGGTTGCGGTTTTCGCGACATGGTGCTTCTTTTTCGTAAAATTCAAGATGTCGTCAACAGAATGTTAATAACCCTTTTAGTTTTCAAGATACAGGGCATTTTTGAAAATATTGCATTTTGGGATCCCCGTCGTATCGCCGTTATCCTTCATCTTATCATAAAGGTAATACAACACTCTTATAGATTTTTTCCGTAGAATGCAGTGGTGTAGATAATTTTCATTACATATTTACTATTTTCGAGTTATAAAGCAAAGTTATGTTTTTTAAATAGAATACCCTGTATATTTATAGACCATAAAATTTGTCTTTTTTTTTAAAACTTTTCAAAAATATATGATAGTATAAACTTTTTCCCAGAACCTTGCAAATAAATAACAATTCTCTGAAATTAAATGCATAATTTAATAGTAGGTCATGGATATTGTTCACGACAAGAAACAAAAATAAATGTCAAACCAATTTCATCGGTTTTTGGATTGACTTTTGGTTTATAAAGTAGTTCATTTTCTTTTTGTATTATTTTTTAATTGATATTAATCAATGTCTTCGAATAATGCAGAGTATGGAAATTATGAAAAATATGCTATGCTGATATGTTTTATACAGAGTAAGGAAAATTCTGAAGAATCTTCGTTCTTTGAGATATTTGCTCGTTTGAGAGCAAATTTAATTGAGCACGGATCATTTGTTCACCTGCGTGCTAAAATATACAACAAAGAGAACAGGGAAAGAAAAGAGATAGATGCTTTGGGATATATAGAAGCAACACTTTTGTCCTGGATATTGGTGTGCCAAAAACTGACAGCATAGCAGAACTTCGAGAGGCAATTCATTCAGCCTTTCGACATCTGCGAATGAAAACAAAGGTCTCTTTTAAACGCTATTCAAAGAATTACAAAGATGTGCCATCAGAAAAAATGGTCGTCAATTTGAACATCACCTTAAATTTTTTTTAATAATGCTTTTTATTTGTTTTTGTAATATTGTTACGTGGCGCTACAAAATTGTTGACACAAACTTACTGATGGAAAGAAGATCTAGGTATTTTTTAAGTAAAAACTATATGCAAGGTATCCAATTCTTCGTTAGTAATATGTAATTTTCACTTGTTCATTGTTGTTATCCATGGCCCTCTATTGATTTATGCATTTAATTTAAGAAAATTGTCATTTATTTGCGCGTTTCTGAGAAAAAATTTATACTATCATATATTTTTGAAAAGGTGAGAAAGACAAATTTTATAGTCTATAAATATACAAATTTTATAGTCTATAAATATACAGGGTATTCCATTCAAAAAAACATAAGTTTGCTTTATAACTCGAAAATAGTAAATATGTAACAAAAATGATCTAAACCTCTGAATTCTACGGAAAAAAATCTATAAGAATGTTGTATTACCTTTTCGATAAAAGGATGATGGCGATACTATCCCAGAATGCAACATTATCAAAAATGCCCTGTATCTTAAAAACTAAAAGGGCTATTAAAATTCTGTTGACGCATCCTCAGTTTTACGAAAAAGTAGCACAGTGTCGCGAAAACCGCAACCCTCTTTCTTCAAAAATGACGGAGACCATTCAAAAGTATCGAAAATTGGACACACTGTACAGTTGTTATAAAAAAATAGAAATGCACTTTTTATTTCAGTTTGCTATAAAAGCAAGTTTATTATTTAGTTTTTGGAACTAATCAATTCATCATTTCTTAATCGCTTAGGTAGGTATTAGTTCGTTAAATAGATATTCAATTTGGTTTCCAAGTATGAATATACGACTTGGGTAGATGATTAAATTCAGATACAACTGCATCTTCTGAATGATTCTTGAACATTAATTGCTCAGTTGAACTAATGCTGGGACTCGGCACTAAACCTTTAACTTACCACGAGTTCAAATTCCATTTGGCCTCACATTAATCTTGAAATTTCCGTGAGCAAAGTTAGCGATCGACCACCTCGAAACTTCACGTTCAAATCTGAAACAAGTATATCAACTGTTAGTTCATTTTATTGAGTAAAAAAACGAACAATTATATGAGGAGTCTAGTATCAAAACGTACAATATCCATTTTAGTTGTTTTGTAGAAAATCGATTAAAACGATTCTCAATTAAGTTATTGATGAAAACATAGATTTTAATGAACTGATATCTCAATGTAATATTGTGGTATGTCTGTCTATACTCAAAATTGAAGAAATATTACAAACTAGGCTTATTTTACAAAAAAAAGTTTGGAGATTGTACGTTTTGATCCGATAGCACGTTTAGAAAATAAAATAATATCATCACGATTTTTTTATTTTTTTTTACTAAATATACAAAACAGTATTTTTTTAAGATTATTGGTATATTTTTTCAGACTCTAACGCTGGGTCCTTCATCAGAATATTCACAAAGATTCTCTTCTTCCTTTTCTTTATTTTCTGCATATTCCTTTTCTCCATCATCCAGAACGAATTTGTAAAATTGCAAATCTTCGTTGGTTCTCCACTCTTCGCCGTAATGAGCTTTAAGCAAGGTAGTAACTTTTTTCTCTTTCATAACATTTTTTTTGCAATAATAGTAGGGAAAATATCTTGTATTTCTTTGCCTCTTTTGCAAATTGATTGGTCAGCTCCAAGATCACTTTTATACGTAGTTTCTCCTTGCGCTCACAGGGGTTACATTAACTTCCATTTTTAACTCTTTAAATAATAGTTTTGACAAATATTTTTATTTTCCTTAAAAAATCACTATGAAAGTACTAAAAAATAATCGTAGCACGACACTATTTTAAATTATTTCAATACTGCGTAAATAATGGAAAATTCAGTTACAGACGATATGATCACGTGGCCAAATCGCGTTTCCTATTTGCTGTTTGGAGATTGTTCGTTTTGATCCCCATTTATCAAAGGATATTGTACGTTTTGAAAGCAAACCCAATATTTAAGTGCAAATTACTATGGGAGATTAATTGTTTTGAAACTAAAAGAAAATATCATTATATTCGCCGTAAAATTCTGTTAAGGAAACATATTTTATCTGAATTTTTATGAAAAGTGGAGATTGTACGTTTTGATACTAGACCCCTCATATGATGGTTTCAATTGAACTTCGCGAATGGATGATTCAACAAGAGCTTATATCTTTTTTACTTGAATATATCGAGAAGTCATAAGGCAGAATTTTATAAAAATTTAATGAAATTGAATGTTTATTTATTGCAAAAATTCAGCTGCACTTTTGTAAATTATCAGGAACAAGTGCGTCGCCAGCCGGTGGTTCAGGAGGGCGCAGTTGATATATGGAGGATGGAAAAAGTATGAATGTTGGAAACAGTTAAAAGCAAAGTTATTAATAATAGAACAAAAAGAATTGAGGACAAAATATAGGAAGAAATAATAATAGAATCAAAAGAATTTGGAGGTAATCAAATTGTCCATTGACAGTTACAAAATTTTAATAATAAAGTAGTCCAGAGAAATCTTTTTTTTATTGAGTTACTTAAAACACAATCTTCGTGGGTTTTTTGTAAACTTTTCGAATACTTTATTATGAAAATCTTGTAAGTTTTCATCAATATTTTTTTCTGTGCACACTCATCATGGCCAGACCATTGAGGCGACATTCCCCCATAGTGCTTCTTAAACAAGTTTTCAGTCTCCTGAGGCTACTAAACGATCGCTCTACCATACACGGTAGAGCGATCAAAATTTTCAACGCTTTTCATGTTTCAGAAAAGAACGATTTTGCCTCTTTTGAGACATCAATAACGGTTAGATCAACTTCCTTCTCAAAACTGATTCCCAAAAAAATGTAATAACATCTTTCGTGGTTCCCATGACATTTCGAATTACCAGATTCAGTTTGTGGGACGAGCAATGAAAAAACAAAGCTATCGTGTAAAGTTCGCGTCGGATTCAGTCCTTAACTCCTACTTAGGACTTTGATTTCTTCACAGTTGAGTACATGAATCTCTAGGGGGGGGGCAACTGCCCCTACTTGCTCCCCCTTGGCGACGCCCTTGATCAGGAACAAGTTTGAGAAATACGGTTATTACTAAACAAATAAATACAGAAATACATGAAATTTACTGAAATTAAAAAAAAATCAACATCATCAATATTTCAAATGGAAAAACATCATACATTTTGTAATATTCTTCTTAAATGTAAGTCAGAAGATATGATGTTAATCTATACAGAAAGTTTATAAATTGAGAAGAAAAGAACTTTATTCAACCGCATTAACTAGCAACAGTTTGCAATTAATAATAATTCTCAAAATGGTTTTTTTCTCGAAATAGTTAGTTGTTGAGCGAAGAGTACTTAAGATAGTATATGGTCCAAGATACAGAATCCGTACAAATAGAGAGCTGGAAGACATGTACCTTACATTGTCCGAGACAACGTAAACTCAAAGTATGTACAGAACTCAAATACCCTAACTCAATCTGCAGAAGCTGTGGAGTTCGGCAATTTTTCAAAAACTACAAAAAAATAAATATCCACGTAAAAATGGCAGATATTGGAAAATTTTACCTATTTTGATAGTTTTGTTCTGCAACCTGAACAATTTCAGTTCATTTGGTGTGTGAACCGCTGGAGATGCCAATATGTCCCTTCATTTGTATGACAATTAGAAATATATGGAAAAAAATGATACTTTCGTTCTGCAACGGAATTAATCCCAGGTACCAAATATCTGCTCAATCGACTCTCGAGGAGCCATTGGAAATGTCCAGGAATACCAGGAAATATATATATATATATATATATATATATATATATATATATATATATATATATATATATATATATATATATATATATATATATATATATATATATATATATATATATATATATATATATATCAGTGGCGGCTCGTGAGGTTTTGGTTTGAGGAGGCTACAAGAGGTGTTGAAAAATACACCATAGGCGAAAATTTTTAGGATTTCAAGGTCAACCGCCTTATAATTTAAAGAAAATCAAAGTTAAACACTATGATGACTATTCATCAAATTTTTTTTCTTTCACAAAATAGGTACCTACCTACCTACTTAACGAATTTGTTAACAGCTGGTGAGAGCAAATGAAAAGTTATTATATATTTTTGAAGATTAGCGGGATTCTGCGATCTTTAAGGTTAGCAAAATGATCTATAATATCCTCATAAAATTTTTTGTCTTTCGCCAAAAATTTTACCAATTCCTTTTCAATAGACAATACACAGTTCACTCTTTATGGCCACCTTATCAAAAAAAGTGTATTTTTGACATAAATTTTCCAAAAGGTTATCTGGAAAATTAGCCGAAAATCCGGTTAACAAATTTTTATTGAATAAGTCGAAGCAATGCAGTTCTTTCAAATCAGAGAACCTTATTTCTATTTGACCCCTAATAGTATCTAAAATTTCATAAAATATTTGCTTATAGTCAAGCTCCATATCTGCGTAACTGAATTTCTTTCGTTTTGGGCTAAATTGAGTCGTATCGTCAGTAGTGTGAAATACAGAAAATAGTTTTTAAAATAAACTTCTGCACGAAATTCTGAAATTTTTTCCAAAAGAAACTTGAGCCGATTTCGTGAGTAAATTACATCTGAAAACTTGTGCTGTAAGATTTGAAAAACTATTTCTGTTTGTTCAAAAATTAATTTAAAGATGTTTAAAAAATATATAAATTCCTTATCTTGTAAGTAAGATATTAATCCGCGTGCTGTATTTAAAGTTACTTTATCGGTGAAAAATTCCTCATTTTCAACTAGGTATAGAATTAAATCCTCAAATCCTAAGCGGCACCAAACAGAGACATTTTCACTAGTAAAAAGTAAACACTGCCAACAAAATAATTTATTTTTTACCTGTGATCCGGTTAGGCAAGGATGTCTCTCATAATTCTTTGTATTAAAACTGCGGTTTTGTTGTCTGTTACGCTGCACCAAATTGTTTAATTCAGGGGTAGGTTGCAATGTTTTTATCAAAACTTTATCCTCATAACTTAGTGCACTAAAGTTATGGGATAACAAATATTCCACTAAGTCACCATTGAAATTTTTGAAATTAACTTCAGTAACCAAACTCATTTTAAAACAATACGCGAGCAATATAAGTAAACACAATGCTGTTTTCGGCGGCCATTAGACACTACGATCACAATTGATGATTTCCAACGAATTCACTCGATGTCACGCAAAATTCTATAGTTGTGATTGGTCGACATTGTATGAGACTGGGATTTATCAGTGTTGCCATTTACATGTGTTTTGCTTTTCTATTGCAATGAAGTTTTCATTCGGAGTATTTGCACCGTTGTTTGCTTTTCTGTGGCAGGCATAATGAACGTTGAGAATATACCTTTCTAAGCCTTCCGAAGCGTTGCCACAAATCTTGAAATGAATGAAATGCAGTAAATGTAAATAGCTTCTATCTTAATTAATAAATTATATTATATAATGTAGATTGAAAGGAAGGTAGGTGCATAAAATAATATGATTTTGATTAATATGAATATGCTGAATGCTGACTATTCAATATACTATATATATTAGTGATACACGGAATATTATTGAGGAGGCTTAGCCTCCTTAGCCTCCTTTGACTAGCCGCCCCTGATATATATATATATATATATATATATATATATATATATATATATATATATATATATATATATATATATTTATATATATATATATTTATATATATATATATATATATATATATATATATATATTGACTGAGATTGATTTCTTGCACATCACTTGGTGAAACATCATAAAGCATAAAGAATAAAGTATAAACTTTAAAATAAAAACACTTGGCTTATGTTTCACAATATAAAAAATATTTAGATACTGTATTTAGCAGTAACGAAAAGTCGACATGTTTCGAGTTATGAACTCATTATCAAGACTGACTACAGGAGAGTATTGCATCGTAATTTATAAAACAGACAAAAGCAATATTTATATTCCTTCCTGTCTGTCCAATATAGAAAGCAGGACATTCGTCGCAAAATATTTTGTAAATACCACTGTTTTCTCCGATGTTAGATTTTTCTTTATTATTGACCAAGAATGACTGTCGATAAGACTTTCATTGTAACCGTTATTGGTGGCTAATAATTTAATTGTATTAACTTCAGTATGAAAATTTGTTTCCGATAATGGAATCGTGAACAACCTATGTATGAACGAATGAAAAGCACTGAGTTTTATTTTAATGTGTTGGTTACTGTCGCTGTGAATTAAAGTATCTGTGAAGGTTGGTTTTCTATAAATATTGAAAGTAAGAGAATTAAAATTCCTAGCAATCTGAACGACTAAGAAATTCAAGGTACCGTTTTCGTTTTCTACTTCTTTTGTAAATTGAATCGAGTTGTAGAAAGTATTTATATATTTAAGGAAATTATCTAACTGCCTATCAGTACCGGTCCAAATACAAAAAATATCATCTACATAACGCAGTTATTTCAAATTTAATAATATAATATACAAACAAGAAGACGGATTGCCCATGGGATCACCGTTATCGCCTTTGTTGAGTGAAATTTTCATGAATAACTTGGAAGAAAAAATTTTCAATACTGATAATAACTTAATTACTAACGTTTCATTATGGAGGCGTTATGTATATATTTTTTGTATTTGGACTGGTACAGATAGGCAGTTAGATAATTTCCTTAAATATATAAATACTTTCTACAACTCGATTCAATTTACAAAAGAAGTAGAAAACGAAAACGGTACCTTGAACTTCTTAGACGTTCAGATTGCTAGGAATTCTAATTCTCTTACTTTCAACATTTATAGAAAACCAACCTTCACAGATACTTTAATTCACAGCGACAGTAACCAACACATTAAAATAAAACTCAGTGCTTTTCATTCGTTCATACATAGGTTGTTCACGATTCCATTATCGGAAAAAAAATTTCAAACTGAAGTTAATACAATTAAATTATTAGCCATCAATAACGGTTACAATGAAAGTCTTATCGACAAGCTCATTGGGAAGAAACGAAGAAAGTATCGGTTGCATTCAATATACCCCACGCAAACTATTAATGAAGAACAAAAATACTTCCCAATAAATTATGTGCCTAATTTGAGCAGCAAAATTTATGACAGACTATCGAAAAATAATGTTAAAATAATTTGTACAAATAAAAGAAACTTGAAGTCATTCTTGGTCAATAATAAAGAAAAATCTAACATTGGAGAAAACAGAGGTATTTACAAAATATTTTGCGACGAATGTCCTGCTTTCTATATTGGACAGACAGGAAGGAATATAAATATTCGTATTGAAGAACATAAAAATTGAAGGAAATAAAACTGTGCTTTTCATTCGTTCATACATAGGTTGTTCACGATTCCATTATCGGAAAAAAAATTTCAAACTGAAGTTAATACAATTAAATTATTAGCCATCAATAACGGTTACAATGAAAGTCTTATCGACAAGCTCATTGGGAAGAAACGAATAAAGTATCTGTTGCATTCAATATACCCCACGCAAACTATTAATGAAGAACAAAAATACTTCCCAATAAATTATGTGCCTAATTTGAGCAGCAAAATTTATAACAGACTATCGAAAAATAATGTTAAAATAATTTGTACAAATAAAAGAAACTTGAAGTCATTCTTGGTCAATAATAAAGAAAAATCTAACATTGGAGAAAACAGTGGTATTTACAAAATATTTTGCGACGAATGTCCTGCTTTCTATATTGGACAGACAGGAAGGAATATAAATATTCGTATTGAAGAACATAAAAAGTGAATTTTACAAAACAAAAATACCACTGGTTTCTCTGAACATTGTATAAAATTCAATCACTTCCTGGATTTCAACAAAACCAAATTGTTACATTCAGGTAACAAGGGTAAACGCCTTGACCTTCTTGAAATTTTCGAAATAAGTTCCGCCCATAATAGTCAATTACCCCTTGTAAACGAACAAATTGATTTTCAGGTATCACCTTTGCTTTTGTCTGTTTTATAAATTACGATGCAATACTCTCCTGTCAGTCTTGATAATGAGTTCATAACTCGAGACATGTCGACTTTTCGTTACTGCTAAATACAGTATCTAAATATTTTTTATATTGTGAAACATAAGCCAAGTGTTTTCATTTTAAAGTTTATAATTTTTTCTATATATATATATATATATGTATATATATATATATATATTTATATATATTTATATATATACATATATATATATATATATATATATATATATATATATATATATATATATATATATATATATATATATATATATATATATATATATATATATATATATATATATATATATATATATATATATATATATATATATATATATATATATATATATATATATATTGAGGATAGGAATTCTAGGAGTTTTTAAGTTAATTTGGATGTGTTACAACTATAATTTCACTACTGAGTGTGTAAAATTTTTTCCATTTTGCGTCAATTTATGTTTTGCTGAGGTCACTATATATGTGTGATGGTAGAAAGAAATGGTTTTTTAAAAATGTTTAACATCCTTGTACTCATCCTCACCAAAGATGTAAGAGCTCAAAACTATAATAAGTTGCAACTGTTACTACTGTTTTTAAACTTTTTTAGAATCCCTGAAGATGGAAATAATCAATAAAATTTCCGAAAGCTTGGATCAACTTTGAAGAGTTTTCCATTGTACCAGCTGCATTCCCCAATATTTACGTTTTACTATATATATATATATATATATATATATTTATATATATATATATATATATATATATTTTTATATATATATATATATATATATATATATATATATATATATATATATATATATATATATATATATATATATATATATATATATATATATATATTTTTATATATATATATATATATATATATATATATTTATATATATATATATATATACGTATATGTATATATATATATATATATATATATATATCAGACATGTAATTTTTTTTGAAAATCGTCTCCTTCGAGGTCTAAAATGAATGGGAAAAATACTACCGCACCTGACACTGCAATAGTATGTAGACATCAGTAAGTTAAAATTAAGAATTTTGTTTCCAACAGGGATCCATAGGGATCACACTTGGGTCCCCTGTTGTTTTACATATTTATCAATGACATAGGAACCATTTTCAAATGTTGTAAATTTCTCCTTTCTGCTGATGATTTGAAATTATATACAAACATCTCAAAACCAACTGACTGTAACAAACTACAAGAAGATCTCAATTTATTGGTAAGATGGTCTGAATCAAATGGTATGTTGTTAAATCCTGATAAATGCCAATGTACTACTTTTAGTAGAGCAAATTCCATGATTCTGAATGATTATCATATTGATAATAAGATCATTAAAAGAGTAACGGTTATTAAGGACCTTGGAGTATTATTTGATGAAAAACTTACATTTGTTCAGCATGTGAATTCAACTGTGAGCAGTGGCTCTCGAAAACTGGGATTTGTTCTTAGAAATACGCAGAAATTGTCAATTCTTTCAACAAAAATATTATACATGTCACTCATATATTCTTGTCTCCAATATGCCTCTCCTGTCTGGAGTCCTCATTACCAAGTTCATATTCATCATCTTGAGCGTATACAAAACAAGTTTTTGAGATGTATTGCCTATAAAATGGGCTTATACCGGGGTACATACAATTATTCCCAAATCTTGGAGCACATTTCGATTAATACCTTAGAAACTAGCCGAAATCGATCTGATTTAATTTTATTGTATAAATTAATTCATGGCATAACATCATGTCCAGAATTGTTGGCACAAATCAGTTTTAGGTTCCATAGAATACCAACACGTAATTGTGAACTTCATTCAGCATTCCCTTTCACCATACTAATTATGGCGACAATAGCAGCATATCACGTATTTTGAGATTGGGTAATCTAGTTAATTCGAATGGTGTATGTATAACTGGTGTGAGCTTGTGTACTTTTAAAAAATCTCTTGATGGAGTGGCTACTCTGTGATACTTTGTGATATATATTGTATCTTTTTGTATTTTTTATATTGTTTCTCATATTATATATTGTCTGTATATTGTAAAGAGGGGTTTGCCCGTTTATGAATAAATGAATAATATTATATGGAATCAAATACGACTGAAAAGTGTATTGCTTTTCGATGTCAAGGTTTTCTGATTTTAATTCATGAAGTGAAAACTGTTTCCGAGCCGAAGTAACAAAGATGACTCGTTTCAGCTTCCCTATCTTTAATATTTATACGATTCAAATATATTCAATATGAATAGATAACGAGCATTCCTAGTGTCTGAGTATGCATGAAAATTATTAAAATGAGAATACATCCTTGGAATTTGTAATATTATACAATATATAGCATAGGAAATTTCCCGACATATTTGCTGCATTAGAGAATGCACATTCCCTTTGAGATAGGTGAACCATGTTATTTAAGTATTGAAAGAACGGAACAAATTTAACTTATAACATGAACGTTGAAATGGCAAAAGAATTTCATCTCTTTCCTATTGTTCGCCGACTATTTAAATGAACTATTATTCTCTGAATTTGTTGTGTTCATTCAAAGATGAAAGCGAGGGAAAAACAAAAGTTGTGAATAATTCAACGCTTTTCATGGCACAAAATTGATTACATCTTGTTCGTTTAGTGAATTAATTCATGTGGAAAATTGTTAGTTTCGATAAACGTTCAAAGAGAATAATTTCGTTATTCAGCTGGAATTCTCACTTAAAATAAAATAGAGATTTCATGTAGGCTTTGTTCACCACCACAGCCCCTTCAAATTGACATAGAGGGTTCAGAATTCAGAAAAAATGACATGGAGGGTTCAGAATTCAGAAAAAATGTTATGTAAAAGAAAATAGAAATTCGTGACGGAGCTCTGATGCTCAGGTATTTTTTCAAAATTCTGATCATATCAACCATGAATATACAAATATACCTATTGACCTAAGCTTTTGATTCGCAACAAATTTGAACTAGTGAAGTTATTCAATAATGAAACTATTCCAATCAAGTTTTCAAAATGTCTGACTAAATGATTCCCAATTCCAAGATTACTTATAAAAGTTATTTCGGTATATTTTAAATAATTTATAGATTCATAGATATTTTAACTGAAAACAAAATAAATCGAAAATATGTAACAATTCAAAACATTATTGGAAGACGAAGCGCAATTATACGCTTTTCTCGATTAATTCAAATAAACTATGCTTAAAAAACTGGAGAAGCATAAAACGTACTTACTGAAAAAGAAAATACTTATTACTGAAATCATAAATTAATGAATGATAAAACAAGAAATTCCTTAAATAGTCCATAAATATTCATGAAAGAACTGATTGAATACAATATGAATATTCAATAAAATCAAAATGTTTTCGTAGATCTGTATTTTTATTTAGATTTTTGATGATAATTCTGGATGGATATTGAAAATTTTTGAGCTAGAAATTCTCAACGGCCAAAATTATATGTATAAATATCTGAATATAAAGTAGACTATTATCCTAAACCATGCTTTAAGTCGAAGATTTCTTCATTGGTATAAATATGTTGATGATATAATCTGCTGTTTCAGTAGGACCCTCAGACAGCTCGACTTCTTCAAAATATTCCTTACATATTAACAAAGCGTTTACTTTGGAAATGGAAAAAGATAACTGAATTAATTTTAGACTTGACAATCAAGAAATTCAACAATTATATATAATAATGTTCATTCTCTTCATACATTACAATGAGAAGATTATTTCATATAAGAATAGGGACGAAACAAGAAGAAATCAATTCTCGTGTTTCAACATAAAATACACAAATTTGATAGTTTCGTTCTACCTCAGACACAACTACAAACACAATGTTTAGCTTATTTGGTTTGATAGCAACCGCTGGAGATGCCGGGAGAAGTATATATATGTATATATATATAATATATATATATATATATATATATATATATATATATATTATAAATATATATATATATATATATATATATATATATATATATATAAATATATATATATATATATATATATATATGTATGTATTATTAATTCAAATCAAACACTTGGCTTACTCTTTCACAAATATATATTGAAAATTAATAAAAATTAACAAAAATCATTTTGCTGATTTTTATTAATTTTCAATATATATTTGTGAAACACTAAGCCAAGTGTTTGATTTAAATTAATAATATTTAATCATGTTTCACCAAGAGCTAAGCGAGGATTCAATCTCATTTATATACCTATATATATATATATATATATATATATATATATATATATATATATATATATATATATATATATATAGTTTGAAAATATATCGACCGTGCGGTATGAAATAGTGGGTGTGCGGTCTGTTATATATAAAAAAAAACTGCACTTTTCCTAGCTACTGAATATTTTGCCAAACTTTATTGACATCATCAGGAGTCTAAGTTTAAGAGTAAAATTCAAACACACAAGTCATCACATCAGCATGTTAAACAGTACTGATTATTTATATATATATATATATATATATATATATATATATATATATATATATATATATATATATATATATATATATATATATATACCTTACGTTCTTCCAAAGTGAACATCACCTTGACAATCTTGTGACATCACTGAAGTCAGTTATATACCGTATTTGTGTTTTGAACTGTGAAACAGATTCTCAAACTCTGAAAATGATTTATTTTTCTAATTTTCAATCATGACTGCCATATGGGATAATATTTTGGGGGATTGTTCATAGGCAGAATTGGTTTTTTTAAGACAAAAGATTATATTGAGAACAATGTTATTTTTAAGTTTTGAGTTATTTGGAATCATTCAAAGGTAATTTCAGGGAAAATAGGTTTCTACCGTATGTGGTTTATATATATATATATGTATATATATATATATATATATATATATTTAAATATATTTATATATATAATATATATATATATATATATATATATATATATATATATATATATATATATATATATATATATATAATTATATATATATATATAATATATATATATATATATATTTATATATAATATATATATATTTATATATATATATATATAGATATATATTAATATATATATATATATATATATATATATATATAAAAGATATATATATATATATATATATATATATATATATATATATATATATATATATATTTATATATATAATATATATATATATATATATATATATATATATATATATCTATGTAAACTAATCTTTAAATGTCAGCGTTATCAAAAAAAGAATTCATTATTTTTTGTAATTATGCTACCGAAGGAATGTTCTTCTTTTTTTTTGCTTGACGAATTCAACCTTATTGTATAACAATGAATTATTGAATTAAATAAATATTATTATTAGTATTTTCTATATATCTATATATATATATATATATATATATATATACATATATATATATATATATATATATATATATATATATATATATATATATATATATATATATATATATATATATATATATATATATATATATATATATATATATATATATATATATATATATGTATATATATATATATATATATATTCATATATGTATATATATATATATATATATATATTATATATATATATATATATATATATATATATATACGACATAAAAAGAACCTGAAATATTGTAATTCAGGAGGTCCAAAACGTATTGAATAATAAATTGAAAGTTCTAAATTAATGTTTTGACTCTAGATTGTTTCATACAACTTCTTATGAACCTCTTGTTATTTATCTTGTCGTTCGTTATTGAATACAAGAACGAATTGTAACATTTGAATTCAATTCCACAGGGAGTTTACGTACATATGATACCTTAATTGCATGCGAAAACAATAGGTCCTTTTCATTCACAACAAATAGCATAATTCCGATCAAACAAATATGAAGCAGTGAAATAGAATTTTGACTAAACTGTTTAAATTGAATTGTGAATAAATGTTGCTCAGTTATAATCGCAGTACACATGTTTCAATTTTGTTTTGTTCAATGAATAATGTTCGGTTTGTTCAGCGCTGTGATTTCATTCTTCCAATTTCCCAATAAAGTAGATTCCAATATTTTCAAAGGATTTTTCAGAAAAGTAAACAATGGATCAGCACAAGGACAAAATAATTCAAGAAACCCATCGGTCCTTGAAAATATGTGGTCCTTTCAGTTTTCTGTTGGAATTTCCTCTTATTCTGGTTCTTCAAAAGAAAAATTTTGAACAGAAAATTTGGTTATATTTTTCGTTTGATTTCACATATGGCTCTCCGAATTATTTATTTTCGGTGGCGAAAATGCGAAAAATTGTTTGCAGACTTTGTTCTACGAATCGTTAGCCTCAAAAAGAAATTGAAAAATTACCGAAATTTTCATGAAAAATGAAATTTGCAGAAAAACTTTTGGACGAGAGGTAAAATGATCGAGGTATCTTATACGAAATATGAATTTCAGTTAACAATAATCAATATGTATCTGATTAGTTTGATATGATATTTATATTTACTGCATTAATTGAAAAAGTATTCTAGTAATTGAAATATAGTACTGAAAATTATTACTGTTCATTGAAAATTTCATAATTTTGCTCGACCATTTCACTGCAAATTGGATTTCAACCGGCTTTTTCTGAAAGTTTCTGTTTTGGACCGAGATATTACTTTGTAGTTCTTGAAAGTTTTGGTAAATTTTTAATTTATTATTTGGATGAATAAATAAAATGTATGTCCTTCTAAAATGTATAATATGAAGTCTGTTCCATCGTGTATATCACTAGTAGATTTATTATATATAGGTTGTCATAATATAGATAACTTGATGAAATATATTCAGAACAGGGCGAATACCTTTATTTAGAAAAGCCACTAATATTGGATACCCGTTTTCTGGTGAAAAAATTATCTTCAATCCAAAAACTTTGAAAACTGATATCAGTAATGAAAAACAATATAGTTGTTCTAATATCGGAGCGTACTTTGCGAAATATGGTTATTTATAAAATAAAAAATTGATGCTTTCAAAAGGTAAATAAATTCCAAATTTTATTATGAGCAACTCTTAGGAAGTTTATATCGCTTCTCAAATGCCCCAAGATGATTGAAGTAAATGACGGTTTATGTTGAACGCTGTAGCAATTTATTTCATAGATTCTCATTCAGTTCAGAAACGCTTTTTGAAAGACTGAGGTTCTGGTTTCTGACATTTTGATATTATCTGCATACCTTGTGTGAATAATGTTCCTAGTGGCATGAAGAAGGCAATGGATGCAGAACACCTACAGTAATAAAATCGGGATCCACAGGATATGATCAGATACCAATATCTGTCAAAAAACGTGTCATTACTCTTATAATCGAACCCCTCAAGTCTATCATAAATATAAAGTATTTGTAGTAGCAGTCTTTCCTGAATTACTGAAATTATCGGTTGTTCTCCCTATACATAAAATAGGATCTACAGAAGATATGGCAAATTACAGACCGATAAGCTTATTAACAGCTTTTTCAAAAATTTTTCAAAGAATTCTAGCTAATCGACTTATGAGATTCTTAAAAATAACATAATGTATTTAGCAATTGTCAACATGGCTTTACAGACAGCAGAAATACAAGTACTGCTATTTTTGAACTCATGCAAAATATAGTAGGGGTACTTGAGAGGGGTGATATAGCCATTGATCTGTTTATGGACCTTTCAAAGGCTTTTGTGCTCAGCATGATAAGCTTTTGAAGAAACTGGAGGCTTGCGGTGTGAGAGATAACCAGCTCCGCCTATTTGAAAGTTACCTAGAGGATCGTAGACAAAGAGTCCAAATAAAGACAGAATCGGGATCTTATACATCTGATGACAAATATCTAAAACAAGGCGTGCCGCAGGGCAGTATACTAGGCCCTTTACTATTCATCATCTATATCAATGACTTACCTACTACTACTAACCTACCACCCCAATTGACATTTTATGCAGATGATACCAATATAATTACAACATCAAATAATAACAATACCATTGACCAAGTTTCGAACACTGCATATAATGAAGACAAAAAATGGTGCTTGGTGAACAATTTGACATTGAATAGCCAGAAAACGGAATGTGTATTATTTTACACAAATAGAACTTGGAGATTACTACAGAAGATCACCATAGCTCAAAATGAAGTAACTGTTTCAGAGTCTACTGAATTTCTTGGTGTATTTATTGATTCCAACCTTAAATGGAACCACCATATAGAGTTCATTGATGAGAAACTAAACTCGGTTGTATATACAATGAATGTTCTCAGAAGATCTGTGGACTTGGAAACACAGAAAGTCATATACTTTTTAAATTTTCAGTCAATTATCTCGTCTGCTACCATATTCTGGAGTAATAGCTCACATGCTGCACGCTTATTTATAAAGCAGAACATGATACTTAGATCCATGCTGGGAATGAAATATAGACAGTCTTGCAGGGGCGTTTTTTGCTCAAACAATTTTCTAACTCTGACAGGGTTATATATATATATATATATATATATATATATATATATATATATATATATATATATATCATATCCTGAAGCTTTTGAAACACCCCAAGGAACTCTTTGAAAGCTACAAAAACGTCGATTTCTAAAATATGTAGTTTACTGTCTGTTTTACTCATTTAGTTTGTTACGGAAAAACACGCTCTGAATTAAGAATCTAAAAAAGTCGAGGAGTAAATTACACATAAACATAGCCAACTAGTTTCATTTCAAGATTCACAAATTTGTTCAGATCTAAAATCTGCCGATATCATAGAATTCGTAAATACCGACTTAAAAGCGCAGACTCCGCAACCCTCCCAAACAATGACTTCTTGACAAGAGACTATATAAACTAAGATGTGATCATCAATACGATCAAGCTAATAAGTCGAGTATTTAGCGTACGCTGGCTAGTATTTGGGAGGTCTCAGGTTCAAACCCCGGGGCCGAATGGTCTGCAATGAGTTTTTTTCAGAGGTTTCCTCATGGTAATGTAAGTCACTGCTTGCAAACTTATAAGGCGAATTCTGGGCCAGTATTTATCCTCTGAACCCTACCCACATTTCCTATGTTCCATAAATATCCCGTCTCACCTATGCTTAATGCACTTGTACATACAAGTGTATCCTCTGATCTGGCTGAAGGAGTTAATCCCAAACTCAAGCTGCCCGCCTCCCTGATACATACTTCAAGGAGGAATGAAATACGTGTGTTTCCTTTTTTTCCTTTCCAGAAGGACGACATTGTGCTATAAATTTTTGAAATATATTTTTGGAGTTAATAGAGTTCCTTATAGATTTTTGATTTGCCAGTGCACTCTGGTAGTGTTAATTTTAACTCTCTGTAAAGTTATTGTGCAAAACGAGGATATATCACGGTAAGTAATCATTTCATGATTTCAGAAGCCGCCATTACTCATTTCTTAATAATTCACTACAACTTGAATCCATATTATAGTTTTTATGATTTTCTTTCGCATATTTTTTGTTCCATATTCCAGGTGATTTTTATTTTCAAATTTATTTCTTGATATGCTTTCGGGTTCTTAATTTTCTGAATATTTCATTTAAACCGAATTCTCGACTCGGGGATTTCTGGGATAATTTAATGGATTTTTAACTTCAGTATTTTATATTTTGGATTGATAGCAGAATTTTATGTAAATTCAGATTTTGTTTGTGAGTTCCAATCTCTCTTCAAGAAATAATCCATATTCTTAATTTTGTAATTACGTGACCCAGACAGAAACCCAGGAGATGAGAATTGCGTTTGTTAGAGCACATGGCTTACACTATTGAACCTCTTTCAGTCCTCCTTAATTTGGGGGTCTTATGTTTGACCGTGTTTTGGATTTCATGTTTCGGAGTCAATTTCTACACCTTAGTTTGAGACTAATATCCGAATCCTGTTTTGGAGCTGACGATCAACGTCAGATTTTGAAGAAACACCTGTTTAGTATTAACAAATCAAGTTGTTAGATTTGGAGAGGAAGTCCAGCCCACATTAACGAGCATTAATTAAGCAGCCGTTTAGCGTTGTACGGATCCACCACCAGCATCACTATTCGCATCTAGCAGAAGAGGAGAAAATCCCAAGCCGATCTACCATACGAGGGACACAGCATTAAAACTTAGGAGGTCACATAAATTTGATTAAAGTTCTGACTGTAAGCTGATGGTTAAATATATTCATTATTATATATATTTATTATCTAATGAGTTTTATTGTTGAGAGGAAACTAAGAAACGTCAATTCAAACCCCTGAGGTCAAAAAGGCTATTTTGTAACAAGTTATCCAATAATGCGTAAGTATCGATGAGAAGTTTTCCTTGAGTAACCCGATTGACATGTGTTATTAGAAGATTCTATATTCTCAGATTTTCAGTTCGAAATGATATTTATAGACCCTGCTTGCATAACACTTTGATGACTTAACATTGTTGCACTTGCAGTCCGTTGATTGTGGAACCTTTCAGAGTAGTGTTGTAAGCAAAGATCATAATTTAATTTCTAGTAAATTCTAGGCGATCATGAATAAATTTGGGAAAAAACGTAGGTCACAATATCGACCCTTGGTGTACACCATCGTTAACAGTATGAGGGTCCAAGCTTCCATCATCAGTCGCAATACGCATTTGCGTTTACCGAAGTCTTTCGATCGAGCCCCATATTTATTCCAGAAGATCGATATTTAGGGCTATTGCTGTTTGGATTCAGTTATTCATTAAGGATAATTAATATTTCAAGAATTCAGTGAACTCACGTTGGCCACATACTTTCTGACTTATTTTGTGAAATTGAATTAAAATGAGAAAGCTATGAACAATGTCCATTTGAAATCTGCTTAAATTCTGTATTTAATCAGTATCAGAAACTGAACAAGTAAATTGAGATATATTGAAGTTTGTTCGTTATTATAAAGCAGATTCCAGATTCTCGAAATCCAATTTAGTTCATTCCAAATGCAAGATTATGGGAGTGAAGCTTTTATTCGGTGAAATCCTTTCACGCGGAATTACTAGTACCCCATCTGAGCCGTTTCAGCCAGTACTGAAATAGAATACATTCACAATCGGGCATTTTCAGTCAATATTGCTCTCTCTTTACTAAGAGAGCATCCAATAGTAATTCTATCATCTTGTACGAATCCCGAGAAGGTTTTTATGTTTTTTGCATATTTTGATACAATTCCATTCAATATTATCGAGAAAGTAAGAATTGAATAAGTCAAAAATCAGATATCGATTTAAAATGTTTTTTATTAACAATTAACGTAGTATTCAATGCGCATATTATACAACAAATTCAGAGGAATACGTCCAGAATTGGTTGTGATTAAATCAGAAAGAAGCACATTCCACATCAAATTACTAACAGGTAAGGATAATACATTGGGAAATTGATGATTAATCAAATCAACCCTCCACTGCAGATAGTTTCATGAGACCCGACGACATGATATTCTCATTCATCCTTCAAGTGAATGTTAGAAAATTCGACATCCGTGTGTGATTAAAGAGTGTAGCGATATAGTCAATTCTGCTTCTGTTGATGATTTTTGTCAAAAACTGCCTAGTTATGAAAAATGGACCAGTCAAAACAATTAAAACTTCTTTAAATATATAGAAATGAGAAACTTGTAGACAACGTGATGGCAGAAACACTAGCATTTAAGTTCATCTTGAAAATAAAATTTGAATTAAGGTGAAATCTTAATTATACTATTTCATCAATACACTTTTTGATACCTGTTTCGTCAAAAGATAATCAGGAATATTCTTCATCATGTCCTGATGATCACGAAATGAGCGCTAAACTTCAGCAGAGTTTTGCTATTGAGATCTGACATGTCAGCTGGCGAACTCTGGCGGCCAGATGGATGAAGTTTTTATTTCCAACGTCAACATATGCAATTCAATGAAAAGTTTTTGATTTCTTACAAATGAGGTCGCAAAAGGTGAATAATGGAATGTGTTAATTTTGCAAAACGTAGAATCAGCAAGTCTAGAGAGTGTTTTGTTGCGTGAAAAATTGTAATTCTTAAAGCATATGCAAATGCAAGTATTAGCTTCCATTGGTTTCCGAAGCTAAACAAATATTTTGTATTGAGAGAAAATCATTTTGGAGAAAAGGAAAAGATTGATTTTTTGAAGGTATGGAGAATCAATCTGAAAAAGAATCACACAACTCTGAGAATGACGGTGTGTTCTTTGTAGTTTACAACAGAGAATAACATTCTTCCAGATGATTAAGTCCTATGATTGAAACTTAGATTAGTTCCCTTTATTAATGAAAATACCAGATGCTGCAGTCAAAACAATCAAAATTTTTGGATCTGTGTTGCCTGGAAATTTGTTGGTATTATTAGAACAAATTTTAACAGTGATATGTGGTACGACAAATTCATGGAAGATTGAGTGAAATGATGGAGTAACAAATTCATGTATATGATGCTTATTAGATTGAAGATAGTTTTAATAAGAATACACAAGGAATGAAAAAGTTTTTCTTTGCATATTCATTATTAATACATCTTGAGTTGCATTATGGTTGATGGTGTTTTATTATGAAACCCACATTTGATTATTTGAAACATTATGATTTCTCATTGAATCCATGTATACCTAATATTAAATAAATGTTTTTCGTAAAATTCTGAATATATTTTGCCCAAAGTTTCCTTTGTTACCTGAATGTAACAACGGGTTTTGTTGAAATCCAGTAAATGAGTAGCCAGTGGTATTTTTTGTTCTGTAAAGTTGACTTTTTATGTTCTTCAACAAGAATGTTTATATTTCTTCCTGTTTGTCCAATATAGAAAGCAGGACATTCGTCACAAAATATTTTGTAAACACTACTGTTTTCTCCGATGTTAGATTTTTTTTATCATTGACCAAGAATGACTTCAAGTCAAGTCAAGAAAACGAATAAAGTATCTGTTGCATTCAATATATCCCACGCAAACTATTAATGAAGAACAAAAATACTTCCCAATAAATTCTGTGCCGAATTTGAGTAGCAAAATTTGTAACAGACTATCGAAAAATAACGTTAAAACTATTTGAACAAATAAAAAAAACTTGAAGTCATTCTTGGTCAATACTAAAGAAAAAAAACAGTGGTGTTTACAAAATATTTCGCGACGAATGTCCTGCTTTCTATATTGGACAAACATGAAGGAATATAAACATTCGTGTTGAAGAACTTAAAAAGTGAATTTTACAAAATAAAAATACCACTCGCTTCTCCGAACATTGTATAAAATTTAATCATTTCCTGGATTTCAATAAAACCTAATTGTTACATTCAGGTAACAAAGGAAAGCGCCTTGGCCTACTTGAAATTCTCGAAATGAGTTCTGCCCATAATAGTAAATTACCCCTTGTAAACGAACAAATTGATTTTCAGGTATCACCTTTGCTTTTGTCTGTTTTATAAAATAAAATGTAATACTCTCCTGTAGTCAGTCTTGATAATGAGTTCATAACTCGAAACGTGTCTATTCTTTACTGCCAAATACAGTATCTAAAATTTGTATATAGTGAATAAAAAACACTAAGTGTGTTTTATTCTAAAGTTTATACTTTATTCTTTAATCCATATATTTGTGATGATGATCTTATCCTACGAAAATTTGTGGCAGAATAGCCAACTGTTCATACTCACATGAAACAAATATACATTACGCAATATATTAATAACCTATTTTGCTCTTAACTTCTTGTACCATTCAAGTACCTTAAGCCTTAGGTAGCTTACACATTATACATATCCCTGAACTAGGCTCTATATTCTATTTTGTCAATATAACAAGAACTTAACCTTCTCAGCTCCTGACCGACACTTAAGAGTAATATGAACATTTTAGCGTTCTAATGTTACAAGGGCAGATCTCGTTCAAATGTGGTAGGTTGCCTGACAAGGGTGCTTTATGCGATACAATATTTTGAGAGGCATTAGATGTAAACTGATAGCTAGCTCATCGTTGTATCATATACCTCGAGTACATTTTAGGTCACGTATATCGATTATCTAACTATAATATATCACTTTACCCTTTGTGGATTGCGCTCTGCATTCAGTTATTTTCATCATTTAGGTATACATATTTAATACTTGAGAATTCAGTTATTGGAACATAAAAATTACATAAATCGTTTCTTTAAGAATTCATAGGAAAATTGACTTAAATATTTATATATATATATATATATATATATATATATTAATTAATTTATATTTAAGGGTATTCGATTCCGTGTTGGTGGTTATTGTTTAATAAGAAATACTCTTATGCCTTTGCCAAGCTTTCGCAATTATTTTATTGCTTCATCAGGGCTTCTACAAAATTAAAATGATATATTAAAATAAGGTGTTTAACCTCCAAACGAAATTGTTCTTACCGAACGTTGAGGTTATTGACGTGAACATTGCAAACTTGCTACAATACAATACATTTCAATACTCGTACAACACAACAAACATACAAAAGGTCACTATATAAAATTAATCTTAAAGTAAAAATAAAATTACAATTTGAAAACACCTGATCTTTCTTTCTTTTGTAAAGAGCTGTCAGTTTTAATTGAATATGTTAATTAATCACGGTTCGTTATAAAGTCAATGTTTACTTCTTGAACTTATCATGGTCTCCTCATTTAGCTCAGTTATCCAGTTGTCCATCATTTACTACATTGTTGTTAAGTGTAGTTAATAAATGTGAATAGATGATACTTAAGTTTTGGGTATCTGTCTTTTTATTTATGTTAGCTTGATGTTTGTATATATTTACCATTTCATGAATAATTCGTTTTTGGTAATTCTTTTCTATTTTAAAAATTTTAACTTGTTCAAAATCTATTCTGTGGTCGTTATTACTTGCATGTGTCGCAAGTGCACATCGATCTTTATTGTGTATTATGTCACTGGAGTGTATGGCAATTCGACTCTTCAACCACTGGGATGTTTGACCAACATAAACACCATCGCAATTTAAACAGCTCAATTTATACTCAACATTACTTGAAAGTTTAACAGGGATTCTGTCTTTTAAATGGGAGTACAGTGCCGCTACTGTCCTTGTATTAACTGTGATAATTTTTACTGCTGCATGCGTCCTGAATAACTTTTTAATTTTCGTTGTTAATCCGTCTATTTGTGTTGTTGTGGCATGTATTTGATGAACCTCTTGATTCTGTTCTTCATCTTGGCGAGGGTTCAGTATATTGTTATCGTTATTTATGTTTATTCTCGTCGCATACAACAATTTATTTATCATGGTCGGTGGGTATGAATTTTGGACCAGCATAACCCCAAGTCTGTCAATGCTCCTTTTTCGGAATTCCAAGTGGCATATCTTTTCTATTCGGTTTCTCATTTCCTTAATAAAATTGACCTTCACATTAAATGTGTGGTTAGAATGGTAGTTGATAAACTTATTTGAGCAAGTTCCCTTTCTGTACCAGTCGAATTTAACTGACCCATCATGTCTATGTACTTTACAGTCCAGAAAAGGCACCGAATGATTTTCATTTTCTGTTTCTATAGTGAACTTTATGTGTTCACTATGAGAATTGAAACAATCTAATAGTTCTTCTTCATGGGTGGCTGGTAAAGTTAAAATCATGTCATCCACGAACTTTAATATGAACGGCAATTCAAATGACAACATTGGCATACATTCATCCAATAAATTATCCATCACATATTGTGATAGTATTGGACTAAGCTTCGAGCCCATTGCACATCCAATGACTTGTTTGTAATACTTTCCCTGGAAAGTGCAACAGTTATTGTCTTACACAAATTCCAGTATCTTGAAAAAAAGGTTCTTCATCTACATTGGTGTGCTCAGTTATTCTACACCATTTTATCTTTAAAACCCGTTTTATTTCGGTTGTTGTTAAATTCCCAAACAAATTTACCACATCTAATGATGCCAGAACATGACCTTCTGGAATCATAAATCCATTTATAATTTCAGAAAACTGAAAGCTGTCCTTTATATAATATTGGTTGTTAGTATCATATGCTGTTTTCAAAATGTCAGCTATGTACTTTGATAGTGCACTCGTAGGACTATTGATACTTGATATTATCGGTCTCAAAGGATTTCCTTCTTTGTATATTTTTGGGTTTCCATATATTCTTGAGCAAACAGATTTGTAGTTCTTCATTTGACGAGCCTGAATATCAGATATATAGTGTTTCTGATTAAGGGTAGAAATGAGTTTATTGCTTTTATTTTGGATTGTCAGTGTTGGATCTCCAGGGATATTTTGGAATTCCGTTGAATTAAGTATTGTGAGCATTTTCTGGTTATATTCATTACTATTCATGACTACCGTAACACCTCCCTTATCACTATTAATGATTAATATATCCTCATCAAGAGGTTCATCAAATAACACAAATAGACGGATTAACAACGAAAATTAAAAAGTTATTCAGGACGCATGCAGCAGTAAAAATTATCACAGTTAATACAAGGACAGTAGCGGCACTGTACTCCCATTTAAAAGACAGAATCCCTGTTAAACTTTCAAGTAATGTTGTGTATAAATTGAGCTGTTTAAATTACGATGATGTTTATGTTGGTCAAACATCCCAGTGGTTGAAGAGTCGAATTGCCATACACTCCAGTGACATAATACACAATAAAGATCGATGTGCACTTGCGACACATGCAAGTAATAACGACCACAGGATAGATGTTGAACAGGTTAAAATTTTAAAAATAGAAAAGAATTACCAAAAACGAATTATTCATGAAATGGTAAATATATACAAACATCAAGCTAACATAAATAAAAAGACAGATACCCAAAACTTAAGTATCATCTATTCACATTTATTAACTACACTTAACAGCAATGTAGTAAATGATGGACAACTGGATAACTGAGCTAAATGAGGAGACCATGATAAGTTCAAGAAGTAAACATTGACTTAACCGTGATTAATTAACATATTCAATTAAAACTGACAGCTCTTTACAAAAGAAAGAAAGATCAGGTGTTTTCAAATTGTAATTTTATTTTTACTTTAAGATTAATTTTATATAGTGACCTTTTGTATGTTAGTTGTGTTGTACGAGTATTGAAATGTATTGTATTGTAGCAAGTTTGCAATGTTCACGTCAATAACCTCAACGTTCGGTAAGAACAATTTCGTTTGGAGGTTAAACACCTTATTTTAATATATCATTTTAATTTTGTAGAAGCCCTGATGAAGCAATAAAATAATTGCGAAAGCTTGGCAAAGACATAAGAGTATTTCTTAATAAACAATAACCACCAACACGGAATTGAATACCCTTAAATATTAATTAATAAAAATTCAATGATTCGTAATTCAATTAAGAAATATATATATATATATATATATATATATATATATATATATATATATATATATATATATATATATATATATATATATATATATATATATATATATATATGTTCAGAAAGATTTCCGCGGTCGGAAGTATTTGAAAAACTTGGTTCTCGGAATGAACTGCGTAAAAGATTTGAAAAATCTCGACGTTTCGGCTCCTTTTGCGGAGCTATCTTCAGGAGAATTAGAAGGGGAATAATTCAGATACGTGGCCTCAATCTGCCTACTCCACGAATCGAATTAGGAGGAATCGGAAATAATACGATTGCGTGGTCTCAACCTGCCTACTCCACTAACCGTACTGCTTCCTGTCAACTCTGAAGTCTCAACCTGCTTACTCTTCAGACTCAACTGAATTATTTCCCTTCGAATGCTCCTGATATTCGCAAAAGGAGCCGAAACGTCGAGATTTTTCAAATCTTTTACGCGGTTCATTCCGAGAACCAAGTTTTTCATATATATATATATATATATATATATATATATATATACATAGGTACATACATACATATATACATATATATATATATATATATATATATATATATATATATATATATATATATATATATATATATATATATATATATATATATATACTTACATATACATATATTCACTCGACTAAAGATTTCACTATAATCAATAAACATGATTATTCACACTATAACGCCACCAAATATTGAGGCCAAAATAAGTGACTTTCGAATAGTTTCAAATTTGGGATGTAATCATAATAGACCACCAGGTCTATTATTATTTCGTAAAATCATTCTCATAATATATAGGATATCTTAAATGCTTAAAAATATCATCGTTCTGAATTTTAATGAAAATCATTTTATTTTTGGATTCTCCGTTCAGAATAAGTGTCTGTTTTAATAATATTCATAATGCCTAAACCTTGAGATTTTTAAAATGATTTGAAATTTGTCAGAATATAACTTATTCCCCATGTTCGAAATACCTGAGAAGTTTTGTGCAAAAGTATTCAAGTATTGTGAGTGTAATGTACGAAGAAGTGTAAAAATTTATCATATTTTATATGAAAATTATAATGAACTTCACATCTTATATAGGGTGTACAAAAATTAAATCTTATCAATTAAGAATTGTAAGAGACTACGGATTGAATTTAATAGAACTCCATGTTTATCAGCTCACCAGGAAACATAATTTTCAATTACTTATCGAATTGTATTGAAATTTTCTGAAGCTTAGTCTCCCCATTTTTACACAATACGCCAAAAAATTGTTTATTGCACCGTCTTTTGTTATTCAAATAAATGTTCTAATGACTCTAGTTGGCTGTTGTTCTTGGAAATGTCAGAAAAGTAATTTAGTTTCAGAAAAAAATGAGATGATATATATATATATATATATATATATATATATATATATATATATATATATATATATATATATATATATATATATATATATATATATATATATATATATATATATATATATATATATATATATATATATATATATATATATATATATATGATTTTTTCATGGGTACCTTAAATAAACACAACACAAGAAAAAGAGGAACTGTTTTTTCAAGTTGAGTGAGAAAAAACCGTGAGTAACTTTTCAATTGGGTTTCCTAGAAGAAGGATAGTTTTCTGATGTAACTCGAACAAACCTATATAAATTTTCAGATATGATTTTTTTTTTCATTCTGATAATTGGTTGTTAAAAATTTTTTTTTTGCTTAATTTTTTTTTTCATTTCAATAATTCTTGAGAAATTTTTGGAGTTTAATTAAATGAATAAAAATGAAGACAATTCATTATATTTTAATTATATATATTATGTATATATATATATATATATATATATATAAATATACATATATATATATATATATATATATACATATATATATATATATATATATATATATATATATATATATAAGTATATATATATATATATATATATATAATATATATATATATATATATATATATATATAAATATATAAAATGAAGTGAACTAGGATATTTATTTGAAACTAATCAAACAAACCTCCTAGCGGAGCTGGTTATAAGAGTTCACGAAGCATCGAAATATCAACATCTACCCCAGACGGTAATTGTTCGAAATGTTAATTTGTTTATCACAATCGATGGAAATTGATAGACAGACTGTTTCGCCCTTATCGGGGCTCATCAGTATCATCCATCCACCGAGAGTGATAACCAAACCAACATTTCAAACGGTCATACATATTTCTTCTAGTAACTCCATGACATATAAATATGACACAGCGCCACCAGTCGGAAACAATTGAACCACATCTTTCAGAATAGAAGAAAACATTTCGGCAACGAAACTCTTACGTCCTGACACCCGAAGGTGGTTACTATAATCGCTCCGCAAGTAACAAGCGCTCCAATTTTATACCTTTTACAGGTAGCAATGAATGGAAAACAGAATTCTTCGTGTTAACGACACACGCTCGTGGCAATAACGAAGAATTCTGTTTTCCATTCATTGCTACCTGTAAAAGGTATAAAATTGGAGCGCTTGTTACTTGCGGCGTGTGGTGTTGAATTACATCAAAATGGATGTATCAACTTTACTCTTGCTTAGCGATTATAGTAACCACCTTCGGGTGTCAGGACGTAAGAGTTTCGTTGCCGAAATGTTTTCTTCTATTCTGAAAGATGTGGTTCAATTGTTTCCGACTGGTGGCGCTGTGTCATATTTATATGTCATGGAGTTACTAGAAGAAATATGTATGACCGTTTGAAATGTTGGTTTGGTTATCACTCTCGGTGGATGGATGATACTGATGAGCCCCGATAAGGGCGAAACAGTCTGTCTATCAATTTCCATCGATTGTGATAAACAAATTAACATTTCGAACAATTACCGTCTGGGGTAGATGTTGATATTTCGATGCTTCGTGAACTCTTATAACCAGCTCCGCTAGGAGGTTTGTTTGATTAGTTTCAAATAACTGTCCTATCGTTAACTTCATTTTATTGCCACGAAACGTGTGTCGTTAACACGAAGAATTCTTTTTTCCATATATATATATATTTATATATGTATATATATATATATATAAATATATATATATATATATTTGAATTCTTGATTTTTACCTGTTTATCGTATTCATTCCTAGAGATATCATTTATTGGTATAACAGGTTTATTTAAAACATTACATTTTAAAATTAAAATTCATTGTGCCGTCGAATATCCATATTCCGCATTGATATCAGCATAAAATCCCATCGTTTAATAATTAATAAACTGCTTGTTAACTATAATATATTGCCTTGGGGTGTTGTGCAGATATATATATATATATATATATATATATATATATATATATATATATATATATATATATATATATATATATATATATATATATATATATATATATATATATAAATTTATCTTGCCTTTTTGATTAATCTATGAAGTAGGCACGGTCATCACAAATATCTTTGCATGAACAAAGTTTGTTTTTACTATTTTCATTGAAAATAATTTCAGTTATGAAAAATTCGCTGATCGTTAAGAATATACTAAAAGCTACCACGAATTAACAATATCGATTTGGCTTTTATCGTTTTACTCAAATTATTCAAGCAGTTCTGTGTGTAACCTTTCTCTAAAGAAAAGTTCAAATCAATATTGGAACGTCCCTTCTGCTGATTACTCCTTTGCCAACAGATATCCATTATCTTTGTAACTATGGGAAGTTTTTTCTGTGCGCTGTGACAATGGGATTATCTGAGAGAAAGATCCTTGTGGTCATTGTTGGGACTTTCTGACTAATTAAGAATTTAACCCGGACGAAAAAATCGAGTTATATGGTTTTGTGCGAAGATGTCACTTCTAATGAAAGAAGTTATCCATTTTTAGCCCCTTTCAGTCGTATTTTCCACAAAAATAATAGACTGTTGCAGCATACCTGAAGTCGAAAGTCAGATGCAGGAGAAGTTTTTTTATCTGTTTTAGACCTCCTGGATCATGATTTTCGAAATTTTATTAATGTCTTGTATAGCTATATATTTTTTGTCCGATATATAATGACATGTCCAGCGACTCCCATCAAACCAAATGAGATGAAACTTGGTATCTTGGGTTATTTTCGATTCAGATATATCTTATTTTCGCATACAGTCACGCAGATTTTTCGAGGAATGTCCCCTACATCAAAATGTTCGAGATAGCTACAAGATAACGTCAAGTAAAAAAACATCAGTTTTAAAGTGTAGCATAAATCAAGTGTTACCTATGTGACATGAATTTACTAAACAAATTGTAAATAGTATGGTCTCTGATAATTCCAGAGGTTGATGAGACTATAACTTTGGGAACAAAATGAAATAATAATTATAATAATAGTAAAGACTTTATTGTTTCACATGAGATGACATTCTGACACTAGTATATTAAGCAACAAGGTTTGACAGCGACTCTTTTCACACGAGCGAGACAAATCGACCGGGTGAAAAAAGAGGTTTTCAAAAGAGTTTTTTACGATACTTTTTATACGACAGCAAAAACAATTTTTTGAAGTATCTGATCAAGTATACAATAGAGCTATGACGGTTGCTATGGTGAGCTTGAAACATTGCAGAATATTGACGTTGTTAGGATAGTACCGCAAAAAAAATCATGACATATCCGATCGTAAAGTGCTTTGCAAAGGGCGTGTTCAAAGTATCGCTTTCGGAGCGAGTTTTCCATGAGCAAAACATTATTTTCTGAGGCAGTCTTAAAAAAATCAATTTATAGGTGTGTGATATTATCACTTCGATGATATAGAAAGTCGTTATTTCATAACTGTTTGCTAAAAATTTCATTTTTCAATAGTGTGAAACTTGATAGATTTGTGATATTTCAACATGAAAAACCAACCTAACTAGCAATTTTTTTTCAATCAATTTTCATTGAAAATATTGAACTTAAATCTTAGTTTTCGATATTCGGCCAGCAAAATATAACTCAACGTTGAAAACTTAGGTAAAACCCTCAAGACTTTCACATAATGATTTTTCCTTCTGCTCCATGAATATATCACAGTTTCTTGACGCTCATGGCCCAGTTTTTCCACAGCGAATGAAGTATTTGTGCGGAACTTGGATCAGCATTCTATTTCAGAGAAAGATTCAATTGTCAGGAAAAGTTCATGATTCTGTGGAAATAGGAAACGACATTCGCGAAAAGCATTATGCCGGGCCTTGATAGGCAGAGTTATAAATCTTCGAGCTAGGCGCGAAAAGTATATCGATTGCAGGGTTGGCCTTTACTGGAGGTTTAGACAAATTTCATGCACTATATTTATTGAAAGTGAAATATTAATTACACCTGAACTATTGGGTATCACAATTGAAATCTTTAACTATGATTTTATTGTTCATTCAAATATATCAATAAACTTTCACGCATCTAGAAATTGGTGAACGAAAGTAATAATAATTCTGAATTGATGACACCGTTACTGAGTATACAGGTTATAGGACAGTAAGTTTAGACATTGACAATTGAAAATTTAACAATAATTCCAAAAATTTTTGAATTTTGGTCAAGTGAATGCTACATAGAGAAAGGAACAAATCTCATTTTGCAACCTTTTCCGGAGTCCGGAACATTGTTAAAATTGCAATAATATTGAATTTTGCTCTATGCTTGTGAAAAAATTTCAAAAGTTCTGCAAAATTGGAGTATTATTAAATATATTATTTCATATCACGTAGGGTAAACTTTCCTAAATCGTACCTGTTCCTAAATCGTACCCCATTCAAATTTCGCACGTCTTGTTGCTGGCTGCTCATCTATCGGTGGCAATCGGCGACTTACGGGTCGACCATGTTATATTCACATATTTGACAGATGTACGCTCGTTCCGCCGCGAAAATTTCACAAAAGTCTTTTTATAGCGACATTACTGTTGGACTGTTAGTTTACGAAGAAGACAATTTTTCATTGAAGACTTGGGTAAGTAGAATAATAGTTATACCTCTGAAAAGCTTATCATTCAAGGTGTATTCCATAGATATTGTGATATTGTAGGTTAAGTTTCCTGACAGTGACACATTCGAAATATTAAATCTAGTCATATGCCTAAAACGTACCTACACATGTATCCCTATTTCGTACTGGTACGATTTAAGATAAATGTCTCACTACGCATGGTTTTTCTACCTACAAGTCTTTGATATTTTATTTTTCATGGAATTTTTTTGTTATTCATTGCATGTTGTGAAAAAATATAGCAAAACATTTTCCATTTGCAGATCATAATGTCAAAAAGAAAATATAATTCTTGGACAGAGGAGGACATGAATGAGGCCATAGACAAGTACCAGAGTAAAACCATGGGCTTCAATGAAGCTTGTCGTTCATACAAAATTCCTAAACCTACATTTAGGCGACATGTAAACAACCTAAATAAACACAAGAGACTTGGAAGACCAAAGGACCTGACGGCTGCTATGGAAGCTGAATTAGTACAACATATTCTGGAAGATGGTTCAGACGAGAAGGAGGGTAGAAGCATTTTGAAATAAGGGACACCTTAAGTTCTGGGGGCGTCAACACACAAGCTGAATCTTCAGAGAACAGGAGTTCAAAAGCAAACATTAGACAAGTAGACCCGTTCGATAATCCAACGCCATCTACAAGCAGTTGTGCTACAATACAATCTGATTCTCCGATCCTAGGAGAAACTGTACAATCGCCAGTAGAGAAACTTTCAGTGCCCCTGAAAGAGACCACCAGCGCCTGCTCTGCTGATAAAATATCGACGCCCAAAGATTCACAGCGACTTATTAGATCTTATCTCCAGGAGCTCTCTCCTATTCCCAGATTAAAGACTACACAAAATAAGTCGTTAAAAGGTATCACTGCATCTCAAGTTTTAACAGAGAGCCCTTATAAAAATGAACTAGAAAAAAAATTGATGATATGAACAAAAAGAAAGTAAAATTGGACCTAAATAAAGAAAACAAAAGAATAGTTGGAAGCTACAAAAGGAATAAATCAGTAGAATTAAAAACAGTCGTGAAAAAGAAGAAAAAAGCAACAGGAAGCAGTGAAGATGAGGAATGGTACTGCTTGATTTGCAATGAAAATACAAAAGAAAGCATGATTCAGTGCACAGTTTGCAAATTCTGGATGCACGATCTTTGTACTGGAGTTAACAAAAGGACAGTCGCTTATCAATGCGACAATTGTAGCAGTTAAGTACGATTTAGGCACACTAGAGTACGAATTAGGAAGAATTATCCTATTTCGTACCATTTTAAGATTTTTTTGAATCCCAGAATCTCAAATAGTTTTTGTTCATTTGTTATTTTAATTGCAAAAATATGTTAAGGAATTAAATAAAGTTTAGATTTGTTCAATTGTTGTTGTTATTTACTTTCACTAACCCTTATGCACCGAAATCTTCTTAGGTGGTACGATTTAGGAAAGTTTACCCTATCAAATTTGCAACCTATTTAAGGGTACGGAATATTTTTTTATTCAAAATTAACGTTTTTCTGACTGACCAAAAAAAATCCAAAAGTTGCAAACTTGACAGATACTTCGGAAAAATAAACTGAACAGTTGTATAAAGTTGCAACCTTTTACGTTGACCAGAACATGTTTATTTATAATTTTTTTAATTCGTGTTAATTTTTTCCAGCAAGATGGTCTCGAATCAATTACAAAAGTTTGAAACTTGGTTGCAAATTCAGAAAATATGTATTCTAATGCATTTGCAAATTTGCAACCTTGTACTCGGTCCGGAGCATTATGCAATTTGCAAAAATATAAAAATCTGAAAATAATATTCTTGCAAATTGATATAAAGTTCTGGTCCACGTACAAGGTTGCAATTTTGCAAATGCATCAGAATAGATATTTTCTGAATATGCAACCAAGTTTCAAAACTTTTGTAATTATTTCGAGATCACGTTGCCCGAAAAAATGACCACGAATTAAGAAAATTATAAAATTATAAATAAACATGTTCCGGTCAACGTAAAAGGTTGCAAATTTATACAACTGTTCGGTATTTTCTTCCGAACTATCTGTCAAGTTTGCAGAACTTTTTGCCGCAATTTTCTTTTTGATCAAGCTTTATCAAAAAAAAAACGCTTAAATTTTGAAGGGGTTAAAAATGTTCCCGTACCCTTAAAATTGCGTTGCCAAATTGATACATTATATGAAATAAATAGATATAATACAGAACTCCAAGTTGTGTATAGAACTCTTCGGAATTGTTTTCCACCAAGCATAAGGCAAAAATCTCAATGTTTATCTGCCCAATTTCTAGACAAATGTTTCCCGCCCACTTCGCAAATAACGAGTTGGCCAAAAGCTTTCCATCAGTTATCGTTTTTATGTCTTTCCCGACCCTACATTTAAGTTAGAAAAGTTTTGGAATAGTATTTGTCAATTGATTATCTAAACAACTGACTGGCCTATTAAACTAAATAACAAATATTACTAGAAAAGCATATGATTGATTTTACCAATTATTTCTATGGAGGAAATCTATTAGACGCAGCTTCATCACACACGTGGCTTCATCAGATAAAACCGAATACACTTAACATCCTGGTATCTCAGTTCTCTCACTCTCTCTCTCTCATTTTTTTACTCTCCCTATGTAAGATATGGATATCTGTGTTGAGTGAATGATTATCATCTCACAAATGGAATGATTAGAATCTCTGTTATTGATTTCAAAACAATTCTTGTTGTCTTTGATTCTTTTTCTGAAGTTTCTATCTGTTTTACCGATGTAGATTTTATTACATTCATAACATATATACAATTGTCAACAAATTTTGACAATTTATCCCTTTGTTATTACTTGATAAGAATTTCGGGATTAAAAGATTTCAAACTGCTTGAATGATTTAACTCTTGCAACAAAAAAGACTAATAAATGACCCAAGATATGCTGCATTAAAGAAAGAGTGAAATAAACATTTTAATTTTGTAGGTTTAATGTTTTAATGATATTTGTTTTATTTTTTCGTGAAATTTATAGAATAAATGTTGTATGTTTTTCATACAATATCATGAACAGGAAAGATATTATCGAGGTATATTTTATCGCAGCTACCAAATTTGAGCTTCGAACTTTTTTCTTAAAATATTTCATGTGATGAATGCATTCTAACCATAGTCTATTTATATTAACTCATTTTTGAATTGTTTTTAGCGATCACTTCGAATACTAAATAGGGAATAAAAGGAAGTTTGTATAATACTTCGTTCGTCATTAAATTACTAAATCGTATAATCTATATATTGATACGAGAAGAGAAAACTATCTACTCCTTTTTCAACATGTTGCGCGAACGGAGGAAAGTTGGGCATAGTTAAAGTTTATATAGACAAGAAAGACAGAAAACTTAAATTACATGCCAAACGAAGAGGCCGATTTATTTATCAGAAAGGGAGCACGGACGCCATTTACTGGCCCAGAACCTTTCTGTGATATTGTAAAAAAAAACCGTATAAGCAAGGAATTTCGGGAAAAGGACACCGAAAGGGAAACTTTCTTGTAAAAAGTTCCTTCATAACTTTTAAAACTGCAAATCCATAGGATATCTGCATCTCGGTAAGAATAAATTTAAACATCCTCATTGGCTTCTCAGGAAAAACATCTGACCGATAAACAGGTTCATGAGAAACTGACGAGTGTAGATTTTGTGGGGAGGAGGAGAAAACCTGGATACAGAATGGCTCGCTATTGCCAAGCCCATGAAAAGAATGCCTTTGGTCAAGAACTTGTAGCAGTAGAAGTGAGGTATAACCTCCGTGAAATCTTCCCAGTTGACGTCGTCTGTACAGAAAACAGCTCTGATGGGAGTCACAATGGACCTTACTCTCGCGATGCAGCATACCTACTGGTCAACGGATATTTTTGCCGGCGCGCATATCTTTGATAAATATCGAAAAGTTTATGAAGTTTCCTACAGTAACGCCCGCATCAACAGTTTCCTGTCCCCGGCTGAAGTCAAATTAGTGACCAGAAATGCTTCAAAGAGACTACTACCTACTTTAGCAATATTCTCCAACCATCCAGATAGAATGACAATCGAACACGATGACAAATACATCTACGTTTACGCTTATCTGCACAGAATCAACAAACAGGAGTTTTTAACT
>JARQZK010000760.1:0-87500 GCA_030704885.1 Cynegetis impunctata
TACGGTTGCTATAAATATACTCATTATGCCCTAGGGCGTAATGAGAAGGCATTATGCATTATAACGCCCGCTCATTGTACGAGGAGAAATAAAACAACTTCCATTGATTAAATACTTCATAGGCCTTGTCGTATACAACTCCGGATTTCTCTGGCAATGAGTAATTTGCAGCTTTGGCAGCATATTCTTGGGTGAATTCGTTTTTCCATTATTTCCATAAGACTACACAAAAAAAGCAGCAATGACATTCACTAAATAAGATGACAAAAATATTCACAAACGTCAAAATATCAACAAATGACATGCCTACTACGAGAAGGAAAATCGAAAGTATAGGAGCAATGAACCGATTTAAAAATCGATTTTTCATTATAATAAAATATTTTCTTGACAGCTATCATATGATAAGTTTCAAAATGAAACGTGAGAATTTTTAAAATAAATTTTAGATCTGAAATTTTCTTACCGAATCCCCCGCGTCCTTGAATTAATATTCGGAAATGTTTGCTCAGTTATGCATTTTTCTAGAAAATTTTCGGAAAAATTCTCAAAAATTTCCGGAAATAATTCAAGCACTAGGAAGAAGATAAGTGAATATTTTTATACTCCTGAAAATTTTTTCGAATTGAAAGACGATGAGTATTTACATTTCAATTATATTTACCAATAAGTTCGAAAGTAAACTTCAAATTTCTGCAATAATAGTAACACTCTATGAGTTTCAAATTGATGGGAGAATAAAATGTCTGGCTAGCATCTGAGTTCCGGAACATTCCTACAATCAGACCATCGGTAGTCCATAGCCTTCGCTTCATTCTGATGGTAATCATATCTTTGTATCAATTTTTTATGAGCAATTCTCGAGTGAAAAGCAAGAGCATATAATGCGTCTCGAGCGTTCCAAGACCAATGGCGGTTTATGATGGATTTAATCTGCTGCAAACTGAAAACACATTTAGGGGTTTGTGGTTATATTCAGAAACGCTTTTTGATAGATTGATGTTGTGGTTGTGATGTGCACAACAAATTGGTTGGTATTATATGCATAAATTCTACGACGAGTTAATTGTGCTTCTGGTGAAAAGGACCCACCTTTTCAGTATTTATAAAAGATATACAACCATTAACTATCTTCAGACGCACGCACACACACACAGACTTATATATATATATATATATATATATATATATATATATATGTATATATATATATATATATATATATATATTATATATATATATATATATATATATATATATATATATATATATATATATATATTATAATATATATATATATATATATATTTTATATATATATATATATATATATATATATATATATACAGGGTATCGAGAAGTCTGGCAACTAGGTATTTTTTCAAGACGATTAAACGTTTAATTATCAAATTTCCCTTTGAGATGGATTGTTTAAAGAGGTGTGATTAAGTGGCTGGCAAGATCTCCCGACTTGACTCCACTTTATCTCAGACATAACCGATTAAAAAACTCAAATGTCTTGAGATATATACAATTCCTCCATAAATGATAAATAATTCTATTCGATGCTTCAAATACATATTGTAATATTGCCAAGACACAGGTGGCCAACATTTTGAGCTCCTGGAAACTATCAATATATTTGTAAGTTAGTATGAATTAAAAACTCACATGTTGTATGTCTTGTTTCTCTTATTCTTTTTAGTATTGTGGTACGTATTCTGTATTTTTGAAAAGAGGACGAAATCAGCTTTCCTACGATATATCACTCGACCTACGGTGCTATTCAAAAAAATTCAAGATGGCGGCGGTACATTGAATACAGACGTCTCTCAAGTTTGACAGGACCTCTGAAAAACGAAAGATATAATCCCGTGCATAACCCTAAAATTAGATAATTATACGTTCAATCGTTTCTAAGAAAATCCTTGTTGCCAGACTTTCTCGTATATATATATATAATATATATATATATATATATATATATATATATATATATATATATATATATATATATATATAATATATTCTTGAATGTACAAGCTATATTAATTGTTAATTGGAAGAGACTTAAAGTACAAGTATAAAATAAAATTTCTAACTAACTAACTATCAGGTAAAACACTTTCACCTAATTACCATCTTCAATACCACTACTCAAATAAGAAAATCTGGTCAGGTAACATTGTGAAATTAATCTTACTTGCCAAATTTAATGAAAGATACAAGAATATTGAGAAACAAACAACAGAAATTAAACTGTAAGACTCATTTCACAATGTTACCTTACTATTGTACTGGTACTGAAGCTGGCAATAAGCAGAAAACGCTTTACATGATAGTAATATATGGATATGGAAAACATTGTTCTTGAAAAAATTCAGTTATTTTCATAGATTTTTTACTCTGACAATTTTTTTTTCAAATTTTTGTTCTGCGAAATAAGTTTGGGTTTTTACTATAAGAATAAAATCATGTTTTCTATTGCAACAGAAAACATCTTGCCGATGGAAAACTCTCTTATGATAGACAAGAGAGGCTTATTTTGCCTCCATCACTAACGAGTTCATCTTGTCAGAAGATTTTCCATATGTTTACTCCAGGAAATTAGTTACAAGTAGGTTTTTATCATAAGCTGTTCATTATTAGTAGAATGTACTGTATATATATATATATATATATATATATATATATATATATATATATATATATATATATATATATATGTGTATATATATATATATATATATATACATCTCAGGGATGCGCCAACCAAAAATTTCGTTTGTTCGGACACAATCAAAACACGTGAAATTCATCATCAAAATCGGCTAACGCAAGTTCGTCAAACAAACAGCACGGAAGTTATCGGCTAATGGACTGCTCCCCGGTTATTATGCCTTTGAAGCAATTAGAAAGTCATTAAGGGTTAGTTTATTCGTATCTTGCAAACGACCGTCGATCTACTTGTTTATGTTTGCCGGATGAATTGCGTCGGACTTCCACGACAACCGTATTACTGTAAATTGAAAGGAACTGCTAAATGATTCTTACTTCAATTGGATAACATAATGTTATATTACATTTCAGTCGTTTGGGTGGAATGATTGAAATTTTTATTTACGCTTGTAAAATGGTGGAGGATCCAGGAGTACTATGTGAATAAAATCACACATTTCGCTAGAATCCAAATAATCCAAGATCCCATAGCCGCCAGGCGTTACTTATTTTTAGAGCAATTTGTGAGATGAAGTAGTGTTCTTATGTACTTTCAGAGTATGGATACCTGCTACCTTGTGCCGACGGCCAATTTCCAGGTATCAGGTGCTAAAGATAGAAAAAACTTGAGGAAGAACTAGACGACGATGAGCTAGACGAAGATGATCTAGATGATTTACTGGGTGACGTAGAATTATTATGACGACGTTTGACAGCTTTTTCTGGCTTATATTCGTCAGCACTATCATCTGCAGAAAAATCGTTAAAACTTGTTTGACCATCACTGTCATTTTCGTTGTTTAGATCAAGCATAGATGGGGATTCGGCCTTATCTGAAGAAGAAACAACATCTTTTCCATATTATACTTAAATGAAAAGATTACATAATGTACAAATTATTGGGTGTTATTATGATAATATAAATCATCTACATTATAAATCCAACAAAGTTTTTGGAGAATCGAAGTTAATAAATACGTAGGAAAATAGAGTATGTTTATGTTATAATACTTTTGTTCATAATTCGATAGAGTACCGACCTATATTGGTACCTATATATTAACTATTGAATTTCAATCAATACCTCATTAAGTACCTACCTACGCTAGTTATATTTTAGATTTTGATATTTGCAAATATATATAATACTCGTGACTACACTGGCAACTACTCCGTGAAACTATAAATAAGAGTATTATAACATGATCAAGTAGGTGAAAAATGTAACACAAGTGAATAGACTTACATTTAACATCGCAATCGGTACCAATTTTAATTGTACTATTGATTTTTTCTTCATGTCCTACACAAATATTTGTACTATTATTTGTTTCATCATATCCTTCAGATAATATCTATGAAACTTAGTTAAATTTAAGTAGGAATTTAAAAGACCTCCGGCAATAATTATCATTTTTAAACAAAACTAATCATTATTGTATTCCCATTTATAACAAGCATTAGTAGTTTCTGATACAAGCGGCCCTTCCATTATACTAGCAAGCTCTCTACCTTTCTGCTGACCAAGCTTGACCATCATTCGTGCTCGGCTTCCCATTTTAAATGCTAATGTACAAAACAAATAACACGAAAATTACCTCCAACAATGACTAAGCCAGGTTTTAAAAATTGTACCTGATGAACAACCAAAATCAAAATACAATAATAATTATTATTCTACAATGCAATAAAAAAAATAAAATACACTTTTCTTATTTTCTCTTTCTTGATTTTTAATATGATACGCAGGGAACTATTTCAATACCTTCTGTAAGCAGCTAGACCGATCGTACGGGCCAAACATCCCGCCAGATACAAATTAAGTGTCCCTATGAGTATGACAGTATGAGCGAAATGTCATGATTTGCTCATTTAAGCGCGAAAGTGATTATCTATGCGCGTTGGTCTCCCTTCTATACTTACTGTCATAACATTTGCTCATACTGTCATACTCATAGAGACACTTTATTTGTGTTTGGCGGAATGTTTGTCCCATACGATCGATCTGGCTGCTTGCATAAGGTATTGAAATAGTGCCCTGAGTATCATATACAAAAATCAAGACTGAGAAAATAAGAAAAGCGTATTGAGTTTTTTCCATCTTTACCATCTGATACCTGGAAATTGGCCGTCGGCACAAGATAGCCAGTATCCATACACTGAACGAGCACTACTTCATCCCGCAAATATTATTACTGAGAAAATAAGTAACGTCTGGCAGCTCTGATGGGATCTAATGGGATCTATTGGGATCTTGCTCTAAAAAGTCCACAGATAATTTTTGCGAAAAATTTGAGCTGATTTCACGCTTCTGTTATAATTTGCAGTATTGTGAGAATTGAGGACAGTACAGCGAAGTATCGTGTAGTCCAGTAAAATAATACCTACATTGTCACGTTCATGAAATTAGGTAGTAGCGATTTTTGCACACAATGTTCAGGATCACATTAGGGTACACTGGTCTAGTTTTTGACCTCGGGCCCTTCCAGCCCAAAATCTGCAAATTTTTGGGGCTTTTTTCAGTTTTCAGCTATTTTGACCATGATCTTTCTTCTGTGCGACGTGCCTCCATCCCTTTGTGGGGCTCGTCGTGATGTCAGACGTCTCTCAGTAAAAAATAGCCCTCTTCAATGTCTTGTCTTTTTTCATTTCTTGGAACGACAACAAATAACGACGAACTTTGAAGAGAATTTGTTTTTTATTAGATCAAGTCGGATCCAAGTTTTTGCTTTGTATTTTCAAAAGGTTCTTTCTCAGTTTTGACGTGATAACCGATAATTTTTACAAAACTCAAAATGAATTTCGTAAGGAAACAGTTTTTTGGTTCATGATTTTCTCGAAATATTTATATGCTTGAATTTAAAACTCTAACATGAACATGAACCTGTCATTAATATGTCGACCATTCATGTAACTAACAATCAGTATATAGACGAATTGAACGGCCTTATTCCTTCAAAAATATATTCAAAAACAAGATTTTGATATGTCCTCATGAACTTGTTCCTTTAGGCTGGAAAAATTTGAAAATTTTATTTTACGGCTGTAAATTGGCGGAGGATCCGGGATCACAATGTCAATAAAATTATACATACATTTTGTTCAAAAAAGTTAGAGGATTCTACAAATAACATCCCGGCAGATTTCACGCTCCTCTTCTAATATGTTTTGACAATATTAATTGACAAGAATACAACAGGACATATACAATTCAAAGGAACTGTGAACTTAAATTGGATAACATAATGTACTGTTGGAATATAATGCTTTGGCTGGAAAATTGAAATTTCACCGCTGTAAAATGGGCTAAAATCTTGGTTCACTGTGTGAATAAATTCGCACATTTCACGTGAAACAGTGTCCACAAATAACTTTTGCGAAACATTCGAGCTGCTTTGACGCTTCTCTTATAATGTGCAGTGTTGTATGAATTGAGGTGAATATGACACGATATAAACAAAACAAAGGAACTGCAAAATAATACTTCAATTGGATAACATAATGTTTCATTGGAATTTAATTTTGGGCCAGAGAAATTGGAAATTTCCATCTAACGCCTGTAAAATGACGGAGGATCCTGGATTATCATGTGAATAATATTGCAGATTTAACGTGAAACAGATAGGATTCTACAAATAACTTTTTTCCGCAAACGTCAAAAAATGACGACTTTTCTAACCTCAGATCTCGATGTTGAAGTTTGATTTCACATCATTTTTTCTCATTGTTTCATTTACAAAATAAATTGTAGACCAAATCATACATCCGTCTTGACTTTACAGGCAATAATTCATAAAAAGCCGCTTTAGTAGTTTCACTAATCTCGTGTGGAATCATTGCTGCGTCACTTTCATTACTGATTTCAATTTCTTGGATTTCAGAAGCGAGAAAATGCACACCAATCTTACATAAAGTGATACTTTCGATTTAATAAATCATATCGAGAATTTTATTTTCGATGCGGCTGCAGAAATATATTCATTTCATGGAAAATACTGTTCTAAATGCATAGCTGGAAGCAGATCTACCTTATTGATCCAATACTCTTTAGATTAGTACAATTCAAAATTTTATTTATATGCTGTGAAGTGGTTGAAGAGCCTGCATCACTTTTTTGAATAATTCAAAGCACAGAAAACCTTCTTCAAGTTCAACTGAATATTTATGAAATTATTTTTTTTACTCTTCTTTGACAAAACTTGCTGCTGGTTTTGTTCAACTTAGTTAGCATCATCAGAATTAGAAGATAAAACAACATATAACGAAAAAAATAAGATGCTCTCAAACAAATGTAAATTTGAGTTTTCTCACTTAAATTTTACGCTTTCATCTTGAGTAGAAAACAATATTTCATAAGTATTGGCTGTATAGTATCATGGCAGTTTCATTTCTTCTCTGTTCAACCTATTAAAAGAGCTCAATTTCTGATACTTTAAAAGCTTTCGGAAACTCTATACAAAATGGTTATACCCATATAGATACTTACTTGACATTATTTCATAATACCCAAGACACACTGTTTCTATTTAGAAACTTCATCTACTTAATTACATCGGTTGCTTGTTAATGACATATAAGCTCAGTGAGTAGATTCAACCGAAGAGGTTCTCCTTAGTGTATTGATAATTTCAAGGTTTCATTGCGTTTCAGTTTGTGATGCCAATACTCTCATCAGTCACTGACTCTCAGCTTAAAAACTATGTATTGGAATTCATTCTCGATTGTACAGGGTGTCCAATTTTGGGTACTTTTGAATGGTATCTCCGTTATTTTTGAAGATAGAGGGTTCCGTTTTCCTCGACACTGTGCTACTTTTTCGTAAAACTGAAGATGCCGTGCTCAACTATATTTGCTCCTAAACGAGCAAATATCTTAAAAAACCGTTGCCTTCTTTCTGGATATCTAACAAGAAAAGAATTAAAATGATAATAGAAATTTTCATAGTCATTATAGCTTACTAACCTTAGGAAATATAATTCCGAAGCTTCTTCATAATTTTCATTACTCTGTATAAAACATACCAGCATATCATATTTTTCATAATTTCCATACGCTGCATTATTCGGAGACATTGATCAATATCAATTGAATAATAATACCAAAAGAACGAAAATAAATACTTTTATAAATCAAAAGTCGATCCAAAAACCGATGATATTGATTTGACATTTATTTTTCTTTCTGGTCGTGAACAATATCCATGGCCCACTATTAAAATATGCATTTAATGCCAGAAAATTGTCCTTTATTTGCGTGTTGCCTAAATATTCAGTTGAACTTGAAGAAGGTTTTATGTCATTTGAGTTATTTAAAACAGTGATCCAGTCACTTCACAGCCTATAAATAAAATTCTAAATTTTACTAAGCTTAATAGTAATAGATCAATAAGGTACATCTGCTTCCAGCTATGCATTTAGAACAGTAATTTTTCATAAAATTAATATATTTCTGCAGCCGTCTCGAAAATAGCATTCTCGATATGATTTATTGAATCAAAAGTATCACTTTACATAAATGATATCAAAATCGCTTTTATGTTTATTCAACTCTTTTGTCCTCAGTAAATTGATTTTTGCCAGCATAATCTGGAGCCCAAGACAGATGGTATACATAGACCGCCTGGAAAAGATTCAGAATAAATTTTTAAAATTTATTTCTTATAAAACCAATTATTTAATCCCCAATGGTGATTATTCCCTGGCGCGGGATCACTTTTGCATTATTTCTTTGTTTGATCGTAGAATTATTTCGGATGTGCTTTTCCTGTATAAGATCGTTAACAGTTTGATAAGCAACCCCGCTGTTCTCGCGCATATCTTTATAAATGTTCCCCAGAGGTCTCTAAGGGCTAGTGAGTTGTTTCACCTACCGCTGAGAAATACTTATTCGGCACAGAATTCGCCCCTCTGCCGAATAAATCGTTCTGGCAATAAAATACAGAATAATATTGATTTTTTCTCAATGTCCCTTTCTGGGATAAAAAGTGCATTGAAGAGGCACAGGGGTGACTTCTGAATTCTGATTTTTAATATCTAATTCATGTTAATTTTAGTAATACTTACTGCTCTTTTTTTTGTGTAATTTCTTAATTATTGGTGTAATTTCTTAACTATAAGAGTAATATGTTTTGTAATTTGTGGATACTCTAGTGGGTATCTTTGTACCTGTCTGTATCCCCATGTTCGCAATAAATAAATAAATAAATAAATAAATAAATAAATCAACTAATTTCGGGACAATTTGTCACTTCTGAAACGGTTTTTTTACTTTAGTACCGATTTATCTATGTAGGCAGCTTTGTTAATAACATAAACTTTATATTTTATTATGACAGCGCTTGTCATGTAACATTGGTGTGAGTTTTTTCGCTTTTCAGATCCAATGAATATAAATCAGTAATGAAAGGGAAGCAGAAGTGATTCCACATGAGATAAGTGAAACTGCTAAACCGGTTACTTATGAATGATTGCCGGTAAAGCCAAGAGAGAGGCATGAATTGGTCTACAATTTATTTTGAAAATGAAACAATAATAAAAATGTGCATACAATAAATGAAATGGTTAAAGAAAATATTATAATTGTTTTATTATTATATTAAACATGCGATTTTTTCCGCAAACGGTGTTGAAACGGTAGAATTGAGATAATATTTTTAAGAAGGATTAGATGTAAAAAAAAATCCGGACATCCTACTGCGTAGCACTAAGAATGATAAAACCCCTCGGCGCATGCGCATGTCGTAATGCTCATCTAAAAAACGCTTTAATTTTTTATTCTTCATGGGGAAAAATTGGGAATAAAAATTCCCTCATGAAATCACATGTGTTTTATCGATATCCGTTGAAATTTTAAAATCGGTCCAGATCCCAACTTTTTGTCGTGAGACTATAACCCCTTTAGCTTCACCTCGGGGTAAAAACTAGATTGCTTGATGGCCTACCATTAAAATATGCATTTAATTTCGGAAAATTGTCCTTTATTTGCGTGTTCCTGAGAAAAAGTTTATACTATCATATATTTTTGAAAAGGTAAAAAAGACAATTTTTATAAATTATCAATATATATATTTTATATTAAACAAAAGTTTGCTTCATAACTCGAAAATAGTAAATATGTAACAAAAATTATCTACAGCACTGCATTCTACGAAAAAAAAACTAAAAGAATGATATATTACCTTATCGATAAGATGAAGGATAACGGCGATACGTCGACGATCCCAAAATGCAACATTTTCAAAAAAGCACGGTATCTCAAAAATTAAAAGGGCTATCAAAATTGTGTTGACGGCATCTTCAGTTTTACGAAAAAGTAGCACAGTGTCGCGAAAACCGCACCCTTCTATCTTGAAAAATTACGGAGATACCATTCAAAATTACCAAAAATTGGACACCCTGCCCTCTCTTCACCTTAAAATATCAGCTAGTGAATTATACAGATGAAAATTAATTTTCACAAAAAGCCTCTTCGAATAGATAATAAAAAGATATGGTGACCTTCCAGAAATGCAAACTTTTGAAGATCTTTAGCTCGAAAACGACTCGACGTATCGAAAAGTGGTTTTTATATAGGGTCCGGCATTGAAACTTTCTTTTTTTAAAGGTGAAAAATGAAAGTATAAATTGTACATTTTATTTTTTTTATTATTAGTATTGAGTATTAACATGGGAAGTTTCAAATTAAGATGTCTTAAAAGGCATATTTGACAAGTGTCTGCCGTTGCTGTCGATGCATTGTTGTAGCCGATTTCTGAAGTTGATGTGGACTCTTTCGAGCATCGCAACCGGTATATTGGCTATCTCGTGGCAAATATTATTTTTCAATTCTTCCACAGTTGCAGAACGGTGGTTATAGACTTCAGATTTAAGGTAGCCCCATAGAAAAAAATCACATGGGGCTAAATCTAGCGAGCGAGCGGGCCACGGTATGTCACCCCTGTTGGAGATAAGTCGCCCTGGAATATTTTCCCTCATAACAGCCATCGAAATTCGTGATGTGTGGGCCGTGGCCCTATCTTGCTGAAACCATACTTCGCCTATAGCCATATTTTCAAGAGTTGGCAGAAAGAAGTTGTTAATCATTGCCACATAACGCTCAGAGTTTACTGTAATCGCGCGATTTCCCTCCTCAAAAAAATATGGCCCAATGATTCCCACGCTTGATATCGCAGCCCAAACTGTGACCCGATCCATATGAAGAGGCCTCTGATGAACTTCCCTAGGATTGATATCGCTCCAATAACGCATATTTTGTTTATTAACACAACCTGAGAGATAGCCAATATACCGGTTGCAATGCTCGAAAGAGTCCACATCAATTTCAGAAATCGGCTACAACAACGCATCGACAGCAACGGCAGACATCAAATATGCTTTTTAAGACATCTTAATTTGAAACTTCCCATGTTAATGCTCAATACTAATAATAAAAAAAAATAAAATGTACAATTTATACTTTTATTTTTCACCTTTAAAAAAAGAAAGTTTCAATGCCGGACCCTGGCTTTGTTCCTCAAATTGACGTAAGCTTTGTTCGTGTTCTATAGCCGCCACGCGAATTATGTTGTATTTAAACTTGTAACAAAAGGCGAGCCCAGGACATGTGTATTCGTTTTTCTCTATCTATGATTGAAGTACCCTAAACCCCCAAATCACATCGAAATTAGCGAACCCTGTACATTTATTCCAATTCGCCGGACGGTATCATTCAGAAAATCTGGTCCGTTCGACCAACGCCTTTCTGGCAATCCTTCCCCCAATATCTCCTTGCGTCGGTTGAGCCTGTTACGAAGTTCTTGCGACAAAAGCTCTTATCAGTCGAATGCTATTAACTCAATGATTATACTAGCGCGAGCTCGAATGGAAGCTCTCATTCGCATCAACTTTGCCGATTACCGAATTATTATAATTATTCGAAAATTGTTCCAGCAACCGTTAGTTGCGGAAGCGGATTCACAAACCCAAAATGAGTCCGTTGGGTTTGAGTGGGTTACACCGTCGGATGATTCAAGTGATTATTCAGGATGTGAAGAGTCGTTAACTTCGCGATTGTGCAAGCTTTCGCGAACGTCAGAATTACGTGAGTTATATACATGGATAACTCCTTGAGTACCTACTTACAACTGAAAATTTAAATCGAAACATTTTTTTCTAACTCTTCCGTAAAAAATGTGTCATTTTTGATGACTTTTATATGACAAAAGTAGGCCATTTTCGAACAGGGTACTAAAAATAGTATATTGTTTTATCAGGAGTGAAAGTGGTACTTTTTGTGGCGGGACTAAATGTTAGTCGAGCCACAAAAAGTGCTTTTCTCCGAATGAAACATGCGATTTTTTTCGCAAACGGTGTTCAAACGATAGAATTGAGATAATAATATTTTCAAGAAGGATTAGATGTGAAGAAACGTTAAACTAGACAAACACAAATTTGACAATTCAACAAAATAATTGTCAGAAATATTTAAAGTCACTTATCTACTGTGCGTTTTTGATAAGTACCCGAGTATTAAGAAATGACTTGTTGTTATGTCGGATTCGGAACCCAACTGTACGAAGTGAAAAAAAGTGTACTTTTTTTTACGCTCACGGCCGGACAAAATAGTAAAAACAGAAGGACGTCTGTGAAATCAAACTTTGAGAACTGAGGTTAAAAAAGTCGTCATTTTTTGACGTTTGCGGAAAAAAATCATCTTTATCTACTCCTATTGAATAATATATTCATTATTCAACTGCGTTTTAGCAATTAATAGTATCTATCACCAAACAGCGTGAGTAATAATAACTCACTGCTATAACTCACTATAATATATTCTACTAAGATCCCAAGTAACATCGACCGTCACTCATCTGCTAATGTCACTTGAATAATTCTGACGTTTTCAAATTAAGTTAATACTACCTAATTATTATGAATGTGAACTTGTATTTTAGTATTTATTGTTATAGTCGTAGATAAAGTATAGTATTCAACTTGCGGTAATGGCCATAACTCACTTGATGAATTACAGCACTCGCTTGCAGCTCGTGCTGCAAACTTCATCTGCGTGAGTTATGACCTACATTACCACTCGTTGAATAATATACTATTCCACGATTATTTTTTTCGTATAATTTCCAATCAATCAGAACGATAAATTTGGTTAAGTTACCTTGTATAATTTTGATAATACCTGATTTTACATAGAGTACCAATTGAAAACTAACCGTCGATTTGGAGATTTTTACTTAATTCACTCAAAAAATAATCGTATCAAATACAATACGTACTTCAAAATAAATACGGTTATACATTTCAAACTTCCTGCATAATTACAAATCGTTTCAGTTTGTCAGAATAATCCTCCCGCTTCGCGGTCGGATTATTTAGACTGTCAAACTGACATTTTGTATTTATGCAACAAGTTATCGATTTATAACCTGATTATTTTGAAGTACTTAATATATTTCATTCGTTATATAATCGTAACGAATGCCAACTCGAGCAAACGAAAATAATCGTTATACTGACCTCATCACTCGACGTATTTTCTTAAAACATCTCTCGAGCTGTGCTCTCGTGATGTTTCGCAAAATACGTCTCGTGACTCGGTATAATCGATTATTTTTGATGCTCTCGTGATATTATAACTGATTATATAATTCATGTGTGAATAAGCCAATAGAATTCGTGAATTTTGCATTGTTACTGTGTATTGATGAGTGAATATATCCTTGACGACGAGATATAATCGTTTTGGTGTTTCGCCTCGTGTCAAAATGTGAATGTTTTCATATTGACGATGTTTTGACGTTTGTCAAAAAAAAAATTTTTCATTCGTTATATAATCGTAACGAATACCAACTCGAACAAATGAAAATAATCGTTATACTGACCTCGTCACTCGATGTATTTCCTCAAAACAGCGCCCTCGTGAATGTTTCGCAAATTACGTCTCGTGACTCGGAAGTATAATCGATTATTTTCGATGCTCTTGTAATATTATAAATGATTATATACCTCATGTGTTAATGGTCCAATAGAATTCGTGAATTTTGCATAACTACTGCCTATTGATAAGGAAATATACCCTTAACGACGCTGTCTAATCGTTTTGGTGTTTGTTGGTGAATGTTTTCATATTGACGATTTTTAGACGTTTGTGAAAAAAAAATAATAATCAATCAATAATTTTTCAGTATGCAATGATGCAGTTCTGTCGGTGTTGTTTATTCGTTATACTGATCTCGTCAGTCGACGTATTTCCTTAAAACATCACTCGAGCTGCACTCTCGTGATGTTTCGCAAAATACGTCTGGTGACTCGGGAGTAGGTATAAACGATTATTTTCGATGCTCCTGTGATACTATAACTGACTATAATACAATACTGCTCTGTATTAACTGTATAACTGTATGAAGTGTTTTATTTTAACTAAACTAGAATGGTACCTTATATGGCTTCAATTTCATTTCCTCACCTTGAAACGCCATGAAGGCATTCTGTTATCATCACTCAATTTATCACATCTCCCATAGAATGTCAAAATCAAGCAACGAAAAATGACAGCTCTATTCAGTTAGATTTCAGAATATGAATCAAATGATGAGTTGCGAAAGTCATTTAGAACTTACTCTCCCAGAAATAACTGAAGCTGCAAAACAAGCATCTGTCAATTCAATGCCAGAACTATCAAGAGAAAAATATGTGAAACCCTGCAAATCCTACACTAATTGGTAAAGGGAAAGGCTAGGGCGTCAAATTCAAAAACTGCATTACTTGCATATTCAATGAAGATTCTCTGAAATTGAAGTCCTCAATTTTATGGGTGTATTCAATGTTAAAAGCCATGCTGAACATTAGCAGAACTGTAGACATTGGAAAATATTCAAAACTTAGAGCATTCTTCATCAGATGGCTAGAATAATTTCGTTTATTACATGTTATAGTCGTAGAAAAAGTTGAGGTTTTTTAATTCGCTTGGAAACAAATCAAGTTATCGAACTTTAGTATCATAAATAAGAATATATTTATGAATGAAGGCAAATTCAGGAAAACAAATCTCACAAAATGCGCATTAACCCTTTCGCTCACGCATTTTTGTTCTTCAAAATAAAAATCTGAAATTAGGAAAACTTACTGTTTTATTTTCTTAAAATTTTTTGGTGTACTCGAAAAAATTCTATGTCATAAACTAATAATAATAATATAACATTAATGATTGAGAGTGAGAAAATAGAAATTGTGAAACAATTCAAGTACCTGGGAGTTGTATTGGCTGAAAATTTAAGTTTCAGGGAACACTTTACAATGGTTCATAAGAAAATCTCAAAGTAGCTATTTTTCTTCTCAAGAATATCTGCGCAGATATCAATGAAAGCAAGAATGACAGTATATAATAGTATCATTCAACCACATTTTGATTACTGTTCTACAGTACTCTTTCTTCTGGACAATAACAGTAAAGCTTCTCTTCAAAAACTTCAAAACCGTGGAATGCGATTAATTCTGAAATGTAGTAGATTTATACACCTATACTTCACATGCAAGAGACTTTACAATGGCAATCAGTAACCAAAAGATTGACTTTTTCTGCAATGATCTTCATATTTAAAATAATCAAAGGAATGATGCCAAACTATTTCAATCGGTTCATCAGGTGCAATCATGAAGTTCACGAATATTATACTAGAGGAGCAAACAACTATATTCTCTTATTCTTTCTACTCTTCCTCTCTCCCTCAAGATTGGTTGTCAGCTTCTGTTACTTCCATTTTCAAGAAAGGCGATAAGCTGTCTGCTAGTAACTACAGACCAGTAAGCTTGACATCAAATGTCTGCAAGCTACAAGAGAGAATTATTAGTGATAAGCTGTTAGAGTTTGCGTATCAAAATGACTTAATTCCGAAAGAGCAACATGGGTTTCTTCCAGGTAGGTCCACCATCACAAATCTTCTCTCCTGTGTTAACGATTGGACTAGATGTGTTGATTCTGACACTCCGGTAGATGTTGTGTACCTCGATTTTGCACGAGCGTTTGATCGTGTTCCCCACCGCCGACTCCTGTGGAAACTTGAGTTCCTGGGAGTGAGAGGTCATCTGCTTTCTTGGATTAAATAATTTTTGTCATTCCGTACGTTTCGAGTTAGGGTCGGTGACTGTTTCTCCTCTTCCGATATAAGGGCCCGTAGTGGTGTTCCCCAGGGCTCGGTACTGGGTCCCATCTTGTTTTTGTTGTACACCTCTGAGCTCCCGCGTATTTTTTAATCCAGCTGTGTAACTGTCCACTAGTCAATACAGGACACCTCCAAAATGACCTTGATAATTTATCCAAGTGGTGCGAGGAGTGGTTGTTGCCTCTCAATATCGATAAGTGTTGTGTGCTTCATATTGGTAAGGGAAATCCTAAGATTGCTTACTTCATCGACCAGCAGAGGCTGGCTAGTGTCTCGCAACATTGTGACCTGGGTGTTACAGTCACTGAGAACTTAAATTGGTCTACCCACATTTCAATTGCTGTATCCAGGGCAGAAAAAATTACTTGTCTACTATCCAAAACTTTCGCTGGATGTGATATTGCCACATGCAGGACCCTCTACACAACTTACGTGCGACCTATTCTTGAGTATGCGGGCCCAGTATGATGGGCTAATCTGAACAGAGATCAGGAACTCTTAGAATCCGTGCAGCGGTGGAGCACACGTATTCCGTTTGGCAGAATTCGCCTGGACTACCAGACTAGGCTGCGGTTGTTTCAGTTGCCTTCTTTTTCGGAACGCATATTGAGAGGTGACTTGATAATCACATATAGAGCGCTTCACTCTATCTTCGGTGCAGACATGGCGTACCTCTTTCCACTCAATCAGAATCGGGCATTGGGAGGGCACTGCTAGAAAGAGAACTTCAGGACAACAGTGAGGAGCAACTTTCTCCCCAACAGAGTCTTCGAAATCTGGAATCGGCTTCCCTCTGAGATTGTGTTATCGCAAACGGTGAATTCCTTCAAGAACTCTCTGGATAGATGGTCTGAACTTCATCGTTAATACATTTAAATAAAGTAAATTTAATTTCAATTTCAGCTCATTTGATCTGTTACTCAGTTTATATGTTTGTAACACTTCTCGAATTCTTTCTTAGTTTCAATTTTATGTTTATATTTTCGAGTTTATAGGTTAACCTCAACTCTCAACTTTTGTAATAATAATAATAATAATAACTTCCATATAGACAGATCCAATACCAGAAAGGGTATGAACTCATTATTTGTTCGGGGTATAGTTCAGTATAACTCCTTACCAGATGAAGTTAAAGACTGCAATACGCGTATAACCTTTAAGAGAAAACTCCCAAAATACCTGTGATATAGTTGTGAATGTGTTTATATTTTATTTTGAATGTGTACTTTTGGATTTGGTGGTTGTGGTGTAGTTTTTGGTTGTGTATTGCATTTTATCAATTTTTTTTATATTTGTCAATCTTATATTGTTTCGTTGAGAAATGTATTGTGAATATTAGGGTTTTCCTATTTAATAAACAAACTCAACTTAACGTATCCATTTTAGGGGCTGTGATATGTACGACATACTGTACATTGTGAGCGAAAGGTATATATGACTGGTACAATATATTGTACATTTTGAATGAGTGGTAGTGTATTTGCGATTTTGTGAAATGGATTGCAATTGAAAAACAACATAAGGTCACAACTGATCATTTATTTGTCTGATATATCAAAAAACTATTTCATTTTTTTGAAATGCATAAATGTAGGTATATTGTCGTAGTACAAACAAAATATGTCCTAGATGTACATTCAGGGAATTTGCATCTGGAAGATAAAGATTTTTCATCAAAATTACCTTCCATATCATCTGAACTTCTTTTTTACCGTATTTTCAGTTATAATATCACAAGAGCATCGAGAATAATCGATTATACTTCCGAGCCACGAGACGTATTTTGCGAAACACCACGAGAGCGGAACTCGAGTGGTGTTTTAAGAAAATACGTCGAGTGACGAGGTTAGTATAATCGATTATTTTCGATTGCTCAAGTGGTATTCGTTACGATTATATAACGAAAAAAAATATTATTTTGACGAGAAATCGTCAATACGAAAATATTCACATTTTGGCACGAGGCGAAACACCAAAACGAATATATCACGTCGTCAAGGGTATATTCACTTATCAATACGCAGTAGTTATGCAAAATTCACGGATTCTATTGGCTTATTCATACATGAGTTATATAATCATCATTATAATCATTGCTTACTTTCACGTCCCTATCTCCCCGCCCATAATCATCATCACTAAGCCCATCAATATCTGATAGACCCTCCTCAATTAGTTTCAATAGTTGTTCTTCAGTTAACGGCACTTTTTTATTCATTTAGTACAATTCGTACTACTACGAAATAAATCTAATATAACAAGAACTCTAAATAACGTGGAGTTTTTTACCATACCTGTCGATTTCCGTTTACTCACAATGTACAATATATTGTACAGTAATATTTACTCCAATATAAAAAAAACAAACTAAATTTTCAGCAAGTTCACTATGAAAGTAACAAATACACGTATCGGTGTTATTACTAAAATAAATATTGCAGACATGTCACAATATATTTTAAAGTTTGAAGCGCCACCTTATTTCAACATTCTCAAACAACTGCTACAACTCAGTAACAGGTACCATTAATAAAATTTTTTTGGGTAAACTACTCAACGCTAGGTGAAGGAAACAGTTTAAAATAGTAATAAGGATGTTTACAGAATACTTTACTTTGTGAGTAAAGTGAATTGAAGCTAGGGTTGCCATCCGTCCGGGTTTCCCCGGATTTGTCCTAGTTTAGGGGGCGTCCGGGGGTCGTGCGGGCGGGGCTTTCAAAACATGTCCGGGTAAAACCCGGACAAATTTTGTCCAGGTGTGTGAAGCTTGAGTGTCAGTGACGGAGATGAGCTATTAAATGTAAACCAGTTGTGGCCGAATTTTTTCGAAACATCTATATTCTCAACTGCTCAAAATTGCATAGTAATATTTTTGTATACCAGCTCACAATGCGAATGCAGAGTGAGTTTTTTCGTTAGGGTCGCAGTAATGGAAGAAGGAGAGAAACTTGCTAAATACACATATGCTTTCTTCTCTGATCAAAATGAAGTCTACTTTTAAAGACTTGAGTTGCTCTGACTTTTACAAATTCATGAAAAATAAAGACATTGTGGGAAAAGTTAAGTTGAATTAGTAAAAAGAACTTGATCTCGTTGAAATTAAAACTTGTTTCACACTTTTGATTTATAGTTAATGAATAATTTAGACCTTTGGGTACCTAACCTATATAACCGAACTAGATGACCTATCCTATAATTTACTATTACAATGAAGAATCTAGTCTATTTGATTGTTTTTTATTTGATATCAAAAAAAAGGGAAACTGTAAACTGTGTATAATAAATTTTTATTTTTATATGGCAAACAAGCAGTTTAAGATTTGAATAAATGAAAAAGAAAAAAAATTAAAATATAAACGATGTTTTATTTTATTCAAAACAAAAAATTTTTTACGGGGTGTCCGGGGAAAAACAAAATTTCACAGAAATGTCCGGGGTTTTTGAAATTTTTCTCCGGCATCGACAATTTAGGTGATGGCAACCCTAATTGAAGCATACTACAAATTCGTTAGGATTTACGTAAAGTGATGTACAATAAATTGTACACCGTGAGCGAAAGGGTTAACTCGAATTTTTCAAAGAATAAATGAAAAACACTTCTGAAGTCCTTTTTTTTTACGTACGGCAACTCTTTTGAATCCCTTGTAATTTTTCACTTGTCGTGAAAAATGTTGACTTAACAAGATTTATTGAATTTTCTAGAACTTAAAACTTCTCTCGGAGTGTTGGGTCTACTTAATTAGAAAAGTTATAACTCAAACTGAATTATGAAAGACGCTTGTAACTGACAAAAATCATTGCAGGAGAAATATCACAGAACTTAAAGAGCAGACAAGTTCGCATTGTAAATTTCTGATAAATCTGGAAATTAAGGTCAGATTACTTGGTTCAGGATTAATTTCAATTAAAAAAATGTTGAAATTACTTGATAGATTGTTTCAAAGATCGCCAATATGATAAATTCAAAATATTTGAGTATAATTCGTTGACACTTCAGCATAAATATCTCTTCATACTATACATATTTATATAAGAACATATGACGTGAGTTTTTGGCGATCGACATTTCTGTTTAACCTGAAGAGAGATACTATCTATTTCCGATGGATGACGTTGTTACTTGTTCGTTGAAGAGCGAAACAGACAGTTGGGTGAAAAGTTGGAAAGTTCATTTGAAAAATTTGTGATCAAAGAAATCAATCCTCAAACAGAACTTGTTTCCTGAGACACGAATTTCCATTTGAGGTAGAATGTTAGGAAATTAGACATCCGTGCCATACACTATGGAAACAAAAAACCATCTGTTTCTCTCTTCAACGAACAATTCACACCGCCATCCATCTTATCGAACAATTCAATCTGCGATTATAATAATTGCGAAATTAATCATTTAATTACGCATCAATTGAAAGATAAAAATCTTTTTCTCTCTTCAATTCATACTGCCATCCATCTTATGGAACAATTCATTCTGCAATTATAATAATTGCGAAATTAATAATTCACTTACGCACTAATCGAAAGATAATTCTGATTATGAACCCAACGGACAAATCAATTCTGTAAATAGAAGTTATACTATTAATCGTAAAATGAATTTGACTATTCGCTCATCATTTATCGAAATTACGAAATAAATTATGTCAATTGAGACCGGATCTGGTTAATTTGTGACGATTAGCCTAACTACTTGGAAAATGATAATATTACTTCATCTCCAATTGAGAGACAATAAACCTGCCATTCAGGTCAAGTGTCATATCTTTTTTACATTTATAATTTGCGTTACTTATGGGTGAATTGAATACTATAGTCAGTCCAGCGAAAGCTGGCGTGCACGTCACAGTCATGCGCAAAGAACGACCCAGTGCTGCCTACCCAAATAAATAATAGTCGAATATCTGTCATAAGTAATTTCCTGAAATAGTAGTTATATGGTGATAGTGACCGGATCATTCATTTCGACAAATATTTTGTCCTTAAAGGCGCGTTTTCCTCCACTTTCGCCAGTCGCCGACGACTGCGACTGAGTAGCCGCGACAGGTAGTAGCTGGGACCTATTCATTCAGGTGCGTTTTCCTCCACCTTCGCCAGTCGCCGACGACTGCGACTCGCTAGCCTGCGTCAATCAGTATTTGTCCCTCGTTCTGGTGTGTTCAGCACAAGAAAAATGAATATATCAAAAAAATCATTAATTGCAATGTTATCAAATTATCAAGTGCAGGAAGAAAATCTGCTTCTCATGTTAACGTTAGAATCTGAGAAGCGAAGAATTAGCAATGTTCCAAAATAGACGATTGGAAGGATTTCAAGCAATATTAATCCAGAACCACCTGACAGATAACGAAACAAAATTTAAAGAGTTTTTTCGAATTTCCCGGCATCAATATAACTACGCAAACTAACTTTCGTCGACGAATTATCGCGGCACCCCTTCCGAATATGAGCAGCTACTCGCGACTGGACGAACGGCGACCGGACGCTGGTAGTCGCGACTGAGTAGCGGCTAGGAAAACAGGATGATTTAAAATGCATTGGAGATGTCTTGACGAATTGGTCGACGCTACTCAGTCGCAGTCGTCGGCGACTGGCGAAAGTGGAGGAAAACGCGCCTTAACATATCAAATCGTATGTATCTCTCAAGAAAAATAAACATTCCGAGTAATGAGAATAAGTTGAACGGTTGTTAAATGTCATTATATTTCAAAATTTGCAATGTTGTCAGACCCTCTCGACCAATCGGCATTTCACGTTAGACAGTCGCCGAGATAACCTAGTTCTTCGAAGATTTTGTAAGTAAAAGTTCGATTTATCGATCGATTAACATGTATTCCAGTATAAAAGTGCTTCCATCGTAAAAAATGAATAGATAGAATGATACTTCTGGTAGGGTATGATGTTAAATTTGAATTTACCGCTAAAAATGCCCGACATGTCAAACATGCAAGATATCTCATTTTTGTTGAAAATTGGGTCAGTTAATTAGTTTTAAGATTATTTACTACGTCTGGCAACAGTGTTCACGATCTACGTAATATACAATTGTTGACGTGCACGCCAATTCTCGCTGGACAGACTATATATAAATAGCTCCCTTGGAAGATTGTTTCATAATTTCTAAAATATTGAAGAATTTTCCTCGTTCACTTTATGTTACGTGATTTATGAGATGGATTATGGTCAACTAGTATATTTTTCATGAATTGATTGTTATATATCGGCAACATATTCCAATAAAAAAGCAAGAATACAAATCCCTCTCAATTCTTTTTCGCTAGTTCTGCTCTCCTTGACATATATCAGGGACAAATTGATGAAATGTCCACAATATCTTCTGAATCATCCACCGATACACCCCATCAAAGAGATCACTTCTAATTGAAGGACTCTCAGAGGTCTGCTAATTAGATTCAAGATTATTTACTACGTCTGGCAACAGTGTTCACGATGTACGTAATATACAATTGGTGACGTGCACTCCAACTCTCGCTGGAGAGACTATATATAAATAGCTCCCTTGGAAGATTGTTTCATAATTTCTAAAATATTGAAGAATTTTCCACGTTCACTTTATGTTACGTGATTTATGAGATGGATTATGGTCAACTAGTATATTTTTCATGAATTGATTGTTATATATCGGCAACATATTTCAATAAAAAAGCAAGAATACAAATCCATATCAATTCTTTTTCGCTAGTCCTGCTATCCTTGACATATATCAGACACAATTTATGAAATATCCACAATATCTTCTGAATCATCCACCGATACACCCCATCAAAGAGATCACTTCTAATTGAAGGACTTTCAGAGGTCTGCTAATTAGATTCAAGATTATTTACTACGTCTGGCAACAGTGTTCACGATCTACGTAATATACAATTGGTGACGTGCACGCCAACTTTCGCTGGACAGACTATATATAAATAGCTCCCTTGGAAGATTGTTTCATAATTTCTAAAATATTGAAGAATTTTCCTCGTTCACTTTATGTTACGTGATTTATGAGATGGATTATGGTCAACTAGTATATTTTTCATGAATTGATTGTTATATATCGGCAACATATTCCAATAAAAAAGCAAGAATACAAATCCCTCTCAATTCTTTTTCGCTAGTCCTGCTCTCCTTGACATATATCAGGGACAAATTGATGAAACGTCCACAATATCTTCTGAATCATCCACCGATACGCCCCATCAAAGAGATCACTTCTAATTGAAGGATTCTCAGAGGTCTGCTAATTAGATTCAAGATTATTTACTACGTCTGGCAACAGTGTTCACAATCTACGTAATATACAATTGATGAAGTGCACGCCAACTCTCGCTGGACAGACTATAATTGAAAGATAATTGTGACAATTAGCTCAATCGGCAGATGAATGTGCAATCATTACACTAATTCAACTGTTAATCTGAAGAATTAACTTAATAATAAATTATTGTTGTTATACTAATTTGATAATCATTTCAATTGGCAGTACTAGCATGTCAGTTTTTCAAATAAAAGTTGCATGATTCTCAATATATAAATCAACTTGGTGAATTACAATAACAGATCATTGAAATGACAACGACCCCGTGCCCCCAATTAAACTCAAACATTTATGATGGAGCTTAATAGCGTAATCCCTAATCCGATTTCCCGGACAAACGGGAAAGCGAAAAACAATGCGGAAAAACGGGCACGTGGTGTTCGGTTGAGAGGCGATGTGGCACGCCCAACACTTTTCGTCCGTTATATTGATCTTGCTTTCCATCGACGGCGTTCTTTCTCTGCCCCCTCCATCTACGAGAAGGGTAAGCCGAAATAGCGTAAAGGTATTTTCCTATTTCCGCTGCACCGCTGCATCGGCAGCTTGCAAGGTCTAGGCCGCGTTGCCAGATCGTAATATGATCAGTATGTCTACAGATTTTCGATTATCGAAAATCGCACTGTGTTGCCAGATTGTGATATGATCAGTAGTTCTACAGACATTTGAATTAAGACAGTTCCTACCATTTTGACACATCGCGATCTGATTATTCGTTCTACAAACGTTCAAATTTCGACATTTTCATTCTACGATCGCATTGCTGAATAGTTGAATGATTATAGTAGGGGAGTCCGAGATGCTAAATGGGGATTTACTCGAGCGTCGTGGGGACCATGATATATACACACCTAGTGGGGACCTTTTGGATTGTGAATATTAGATGCTACAACGAAAAAAAGGTCATATGATGTATGCCATTAAACACTTACTATTGAATTGTTTCACCGATTTCATTCGTAAGAAAAAATGTTTATTACACTACTATACGAGGGTCGTTCAATAAGTCCTTAGAAAATCCAAGAGATGGCGCTCGTAGTATCGGTAAAGATTTTTTTTCCGTTAGCAGCACTATCGATAGGAAAGCTGTCAAAATTTCAGCTCGATCCATGACGTAGGTCAATTTCTATCGTCGATTAAAGTCAACAACATTTGTTTATACATAACAATGGAGAAAAGCGAGTTCCGGGCTGTCATCAAACATTTCCATTTGAAAGGCTTAACGCCGAAAGAAATCAAAGCCGAGTTGGATGCAGTTCATGGCACAACTGCACCTGTGTTTGCGACAGTCTACAATTGGGTGAATGAATTTAAACGTGGCCGTTCATCCACAAAAGATGAACATCGTCCGGGACGCCCAGTGGAGGTGTCTACTCCTGAAATCATCAATAAAATCCACGACCTGATTTTGAGCGATCGACGAATTAAAGTGCGCGAATTAGTTGAGGCCACAGGCATATCACAAGGTACAGTCGCTTCAATTTTGCATGAAAAATTGTCTGTGAAAAAAATTTCGGCAAGATCGGTGCCGCGTTTGCTCTCAGAGGAGAATAAGCGCAATCGTGTGGTCGACTCTGAGGTCATGTTGGCGCTCTTCCGTCGCAATCCTGCCGAATTCCTTCGTCGATATGTAACTGTGGACAAAACCTGGATCCACTACTACACTCCAGAAACGAAGAGACAGTCATCACAGTGGATTTTCAAGGGTGAACGGGCTCCAAAGAAGGCGAAAACAGTGGCATCGGCCGGCAAGGTGATGGCCACAGTCTTTTGGGATACGCAGGGCATCATTTTCATCGACTACTTGGAAAAAGGAAAAACGATAACAGGGCCGTATTACGCGTCGTTATTGCAACGGTTGAGCGAGGAAATCGAAGAGAAACGTCCGCATTTGAAGAAGAAAAAAATCCTCTTGCATCAGGACAATGCGCGTGTGCACACCTGTGCTGTTTCCATGGCCAAAATTGTGGAATTGAAGATGAAATTGTTGCAGCATCCTGCTTATTCACCAGATCTGGCCCCAAGTGACTATTTCCTGTTTCCCAATCTGAAGAAATGGCTTGGCGGACGACGGTTCACTTCCAACGAGGACATCATTGCTCAAACGAATGAGTATTTTGCAGAACTTCCGAAATCCTATTTTTTGGACGGCATAAAAATTTGGGAAAAACGTTTGGATAAGTGTGTAGAGCTGAAAGGAGACTATGTTGAGAAATTAAAAAAATTACCCTAAAAAACAGTGTTTTTCTATCTTTTTCTAAGGATTTATTGAACGACCCTCGTATCTCTTCCTAAGCAGTCTCAGCGAATTGAAGCATATATCGTCAGAATGTTCTGCTTGAATTTTCATCATTCATGTTTGAAATCATTTCCCATCAGATACGATCTATTTGAAGCTCCTGCAATGATAAAGATCAGTTAGAGTATGCTTATAACGGATTGTCTAATGTCCCTCGCGGTGCACCAGATTTATACCCCACACCTTATTTCACTTTACGTGAATTTTTTACACATTAATTACAATTTATTACACCTATTCCCAAATTCATTACAAGTTGCAGAACACTAGTTATGAGTGTGTGGTGTAGAATTAGTCTAAAGCTGCACTACACTCATACCAGATTGATTATTTTTGATTCAGAACATTTCTGTGATTAATTACAATTAATTACAATCATTTCCAGCATCATTACAATTCCACAATTCCAAAAAATAGGTAGCGCATCGAAAAATTATGGCAATAACAAATGAATTCAATGATACTCATTTATTACAATAACCCACTCCGTTTTATGGATACAAGAAATGGGCAGCAGGATTAAGAAAATAATAACAGAGAAGCTGCTAGTGAGTGAGGTGGTATAATAGTTGATATGAATTTTCACGAGATAGAAAACAATAGAACTATCGAAAATAAGATAGAAATATAGGGTTTTCAATTTATTACAATAGCCCACTCGGTTTTATCGACACAAAAAAGGTCAGCACGATCAAGAAAATAATAAAATAGAATCTGCAATTGAGTGTAGTGTAATAATTGATAGGAATTGTCACGAGACAAAAAATAATAAAATTATCGAAAATAAGATAGAAATACAGGGTTTTCAATTCATTACAATAGCCTATTCACTTACAGCTTCTTTTTTATTATTTTCTTAATCCTGCTGACCATTTTTTGTATCCATAAAACCAAGTGAGCTATTGTAATAAATTGAAAACCCTGTATTTCTATCTTATTTTAGATAATTCTATTATTTTTTGTCTCGTGAAAATTCATATCATTTATTACACTACCTCACTCACCTGCAGCTCCTTTTTTATCATTTTTTCAATCCTGATGACCCTTTTTTGTATCGTTAAAACCGAGTGGGCTATTGTAATAAATTGAAAATCCTGTATATCTATCTTATTTTCGATAATTCTATTGTTTTTTGTCTCGTGAAAATTCTCATCAATTATTACACTACCCCACTCACCTGCAGCTTTTTTTAATTTTTTTCTTGATCGTGCTGACCATTTTTTGTATCCTAAAACCGAGGGGGCTTTTGTAATAAATGAATATCCTTGAATTTATTTGTTATTGCCATAATTTTTCGATGCGCTACCTATTTTTTGGAATTGTGGAATTTTAATGATGCTGGAAATGGTTGTAATTAATCGAAATTAATTACAGAAAAGTCTGAATCAAAAATCATCAATCTGGTATGAGTGTAGTGCAGCTTTAGACTAATTCTACACCACACCCTCATAACTTGAGTTCTGCAACTTTAATAAATTTGGGAATTGGTGTAATCAATTGTAATTAATGTGTACAAAATTCACATAGAGTGAAATAGGGTGTGGGGTATAAAAGCTGGTGCATAGTGAGGGACATGATTGTCTAGTAGTTAGCAAAAGATACTAGTTGTATATTCGATAACCAATCGAGGGCATACGCAACAATCGTATTGTTATTTATATATCGCCGCACATATGGCAGATACGAAAAACGAAGTCTATTCATGGGATTCCAAATGACCAATCGCATTGAAATTGCCAATAACTGCAGCAATACACGATACTGTGTGCTTCATCGTTGTGCCACATAGTCAATTACAAGCGGACCATTGTTTCTGTATATCATAATGATAATGGTTAGTTTCACTGACGATTTTGCATCCATATAGAAATTTCGATAACGATACATGAATTCGCAGGTCATTTGTTATTTTATTGAAATTCAACAATAAAAGAATCTAAATATAATAATAATCTAATATATTGAACAGTTTTTATTGTAAATTATATATGTATGCAGTTACAAACCGACATTTATTTTAATACTTACTTTTTATATCAAGTACGGGGGTTATTATTATTATTATTATTTTTTGGATTGATTGGGCCGATACATGGTGTAAATTAATAATAACAATTCACACATTTATTAAAAGAAATAACGCATGACGCACGTTTCGGTGGAACTTCACCTTCTTCAGATGCTAATGGCAAACTAACTATTTTCTCTTATATATCGAAAACAAGAAATAAAGAGATGACAAATTGTGTAGAGGTAAATAGAAGGATAGTTACAAATAATTATTAGAATAGGAAAAACTAATTCTGAACTGCTAGTCAGGTAGTTCAGTAATTTTGAAAAGATTGAGAAGGGGGCTTGAAGTATGATCGATTAGGCCAAGCTACAGAGATTTAGAGTGAGCATTTTGTGCAAAAAGTGTTAGAAGAAAACCAGCTCCGCCATTGTGTGTAAAATAGTTCCACATGATATAGTGATATGTTTTTCACTCGACTTTATTATTTATGTCTTTGTTATTAACAATTTTATGCAAAAAATCGCTAGTTTTTTAGTTTTTTGCTTTTAAAATTGAAACTATCAGAGTAATCGTGATGATGTCAATAGACTTATTGTAGAACATGAAAAGACAAAAAAAATGAGAGGTCGGACGACTCGATCAGATCCTTAGTCTAAGGGAAAATTAGAAAAAACCGTCCAAAATGCAGTTTTTTCAAAAGTTCATAACTCGGTTATTTTTAAGTTGTAGCGTAGATCCTCCGGCCAGTATTAGCTATTGATATGAACTTCATTTTTGCGAAGATCAGGAACTGTCCGATGCATAGTTTTTGATCTATGGCCATTTGACCTGAATGCGACAGGTATGGTCCGATTTCAATTTACTAAGAAAAGTAGAATTCTCATAGTTCAAAACGTTCATCTTGGTTTTTCATAAGAACGCTGAGAAATATGTTAAAAATAAAGCTGAACATGACAAAAAACGGCCGAGCGCGTGAGAGTAGTTGAAGAGTGGGGGTTTACAATTATTATCTGACAACGTTTAGAAATTACTGTCACGTTCAAAATGCCGACGCTTTCGAATGTCATACTTCTCCTTGCCTGCTGCTCTACCCCCACTCTTCAACTACTCTTACGCGCTCGGCCGTTTTTCTTCATGTTCAGCTTTGTTTTTAACATATCTCTCAGCGTTTTTATGGAAAACCAAGATGATCGTTTTGAACTATGAGAATTCTACTTTCAAAATCTTTTTAATAAATTGAAATCAGACCATACCTGTCGCATTCAGGTCTGTTGGAAAATTGCATAGTAACATAATCAAATGGCCACAGATCAAAAACTATGCACCGGACAGTTCCTGATCTTCGCACAAATGAAGTTCATATCAATAGCTAATACTGGCCGGAGGATCTACGCTACAACTCAAAAAATAACCGAGTTATGAACTTTTGAAAAAACTGCATTTTGGACGGTTTTTTCCAATTTTTCCTTAGACTGAGGGTCTGATTGAGTCGTCCGACCTCTCATTTTTTTCGTCTTTTCATTTTCTACAATAAGTCTTTTGACATCATCACGATTACTCTGATAGTTTCAATTTTAAAAGCAAAAAACTAAAAAAAACGCGATTTTTTGCATAAAATTGTTAATAACAAAGACATAAATAATAAAGTCGAGTGAAAAACATATCACTATATCATGTGGAACTATTTTACACACAAGGGCGGAGCTGGTTTTCTTCTAACACTTTTTACATGAAAAAATCTCTAGCTTGGCCTAGATTTGGCTATTCAGTAGGAGACCGGAATGCTAGTCTTTATTTATCTGTAATGATTTAATAAAATTAAGTTTAATTCCCTTACTTTCTGCATTTAATATTTTAAAATCGAAATTGAATATGTGATTTTCATGGATTGAATGGTTTGCATAATGTGAATCCAACTTTTGATTAACAAAGCTACGTTTTTTCACAACACAAACGTAGCTTTGTTAATCAAAAGTCGGATTCACATTATGCAGACCATTGAATCCAAGAAAATTACATATTCAATTTTGATTTTAAAATATCAGTAATGCTGAAAGCAAGGGAATACTCAATCTTTTAGAATCATTACAGATAAATAAATACAATCATTCCGGTCTCCTAATGAAAAGCCAAATCGATCATACTTCAAGCCCCCTTCTCAATCTTTTCAAAATTACCGAACTACCTGACTAGCAGTTCAGAATTGGTTTTACCTATTCTAATAATTATTTGCAACCATCCTCCTATTTACCCTTTCTACAAAATTTGTCACCTCTGCATTTCTTCTTTTCGATATAACAGAGAAAATAGTTAGTTTGTCATTAGCATCTGAAGAAGGTGAAGTTCCACCGAAACGTGCGTCATGCGTTATTTCATTCAATAAATGTGTAAATTGTTATTATTATCCATTGTTTCAATATGATTATTATTAATATTCATTTGAATAAGGCAGAGGACAATGTCCTATAATTACCCCTTATTAACAAAAAATAAAAATAAATGACTGATACCCACAATCCACTTTCAAGGAGAAAACCTGAAAACCAAAGAAAAACAATCACTAAAACTAAAACTAGGTTGTCCTAAAAGTACCCGAACTAACAAAATGAAAACAAATATTAGAAGAATATCATTTATACTATCATCTGGATCTACTTTTCGTAGCGATATTTGATATCTTCAATTCCTTGTTATGGTTAACACGGTCAAATTTTTTCTTTACTCATAAGTTATAACACTAGAAATCTTACAGAAGGAAATTTAAAGTTGATTTACGCACTTGAATTCGCAACTCATTTGGAATTTTCTATAAATTCAACAATGAAAGAAATAAACAATCTTATAAGCTATTGAACAGTTGTTGTTATTATAATTTATATAACTGTAGTTACGAATCATCGTTCATTTTAATACTTTGATAACTTTAAGTATGTAGATTGTTCTAGAAGAACCCAATCTAATGAAGTAGATTCAAAAAATGTGATAAAAATATCTTCATTTCTGTTATCATCTAGATCTACTTTTTCCAGCGATATTTAACATTTCTGATGTCTCGTAATAGTTAAAACCGTCCCTATGATCGTCGACTATTTTGTAATGTTTCTTCATTCAATATCTGATATAGGCCAAGCTACAGAGGTTTAGAGTGAGCATTTTGTGCAAAATGTGTTAGAAGAAAACCAGCTCCGCCATTGTTTGTCAAATAGTTCCACATGATATAGTGATATGTTTTTCACTCGACTTTATTATTTATGTCTCTGTTATTAACAATTTTATGCAAAAAATCAACTATCAGAGTAATCGTGATAGTGTCAATAGACTTATTGTAGAAAATTAAAAGACGAAAAAAATGAGAGGTCGGACGACTCGATCAGTCCCTCAGTCTAAGGGAAAATTGGAAAAAACCGGCCAAAATGCAGTTTTTTCAAAAGTTCATAACTCGGTTATTTTTTCAGTTGTAGCGTAGATCCCCCGGTTAGTACTATTTATCAATATAAACTTTATATGTGCGAAGAGCAGGAACTGTCCGATGCATAGTTTTTGATCTGTGGCCATTTGAATATTTTACTATGCAATTTTCCAGCAGACCTGAATGCGACAGGTATGGTCCAATTTCAATTTACAAAAAAGATTTTGAAAGTAGAATTCCCATAGTTTAAAACATTCATCTTGGTTTCACATGAAAACGCTGAGAAATATGTTAAAAATAAAGCTGAACATGACGAAAAAGGGCCGAGCGCGTGAGAATAGTTGAAGAGTGGGGGTAGAGCAGCAGGCAAGGATAAGCACGACATTAGAAAGCGTCTGCATTTTGAACATGACGGTTATTTCTTGGCCGTTTTTCGTCATGTTCAGCTTTATTTTTAACATATTTCTCAGCGTTTTCATGAAAAACCAAGCTGAACGTTTTGAACTACGAGAATTCAACTTTCAAAGTCTGTTTTGTGAATTGAAATCAGACCATACCTGACGCATTCAGGTCTGCTGGAAAATTGCATAGTAAAATATTCAAATGGCCACAGATCAAAAAATATGCATCGGACAGTTCCTGCTCTTCGCACAAATAAAGTTTATATTGATAAATAATACTAACCGGAGGATCTACGCTACAACTGGAAAAATAACCGAGTTATGAACTTTTGAAAAAACTGCATTTTGGCCGGTTTTTTCCAATTTTCCCTTAGACTGAGGGTCTGATCGAGTCGTCCGACCTCTCATTTTTTTCGTCTTTTCATTTTCTACAATAAGTCTATTGACACTATCACGATTACTCTGATAGTTTCAATTTTATAAGCAAAACACTAAAAAAACGCATAAAATTGTTAATAACAAAGACATAAATAATAAAGTCGAGTGAAAAACATATCGCTATATCATGTGGAACTATTTTACACACAATGACGGAGCTGGTTTTCTTCTAACACTTTTTACATGAAAAAATCTCTGTAGCTTGGCCTAATAGAGAACACATTCAAGTTGTAACGATTGAAATTTCTCAAAAGAAAAATTTGAATGGGTTTCACATACTCATATTTTATTTTCCAGAAATTCCACAATAAAAGAATTTAACTATCCTGTAAACTATCAAACAATTTATTTGATAGTTCCTGTGACTGTAGTTTCCAACTAACATTCATTGTAACACTTTCTTTCAATAGCGAGTACGGGGGAAGTCCTAGAAGTGATCGACTTTTCGAAATAAATACAAATAAATGGAAAAAAATATCTTAATTTCTATTATAATCTCAATCAGAAGGTTTTAAACTAGTTTGTCTCGTAGACCATGTTTTTCGGATTTGAGTTGACTTCCTGCTTAGCTAATATTAAATTTTTGCAAATTTATCAAGTTCAAATATATTTTTGCTATATATTGCTACTCTCTTCTAAAGATCTAAATTCCTCACTGTTGCGAAGTAAAATACTTCAAAGACACATGTTAAGGTTTGCACATTTATTAATTGAAATAAAATTGAAAAGAACCAAGATAAAATTCAGTATTTGTAACATAAAACCGAGTAGTTCAAAAAATGATATCTTGATGTTTTCTCATCGAATTTCTATGGAAAAATTGAGCAATACATTACCGTTAGTGGTCAAAAATCCCAAATATAAAATCAGGAGCGATGAAAATTCGATCACATCATTCATGCTCACTGTAGATGATTGCAATGAATAAATATCAAATCTCATAAATTCGGCATTTCAGGCTGGCCAATTTTCCACTGACCGCATTGCTACAGTTTTCGCGAAAATAAATAACGACGTGACTTTTCACGTCTATTAAAATTCATTGGCCATTTCAAGTTGTAAAGATTATTTGAGAACGGCACTGTTTACGTTATACCTTTCACAATTTTTCCTATCAGGAAGAATATTGCTCTTATATGGATTTCCCTCTGGAGTTGGTTAGGTTTAGTAGGTACGTCTCAGAAAGTTTGTATTTGTAATGTTCTTTACTATGGTGATATGATCACATAAAGAAGAATAAAAAGCGTGGAATAACTCAACGACAAAATGAAGAGCCTGAAACATCAGAAACATTTTGAGAATGAATTTTATAAAATATTGGATGCAACCCTCAAAATTTCAATTGAAATATAAAGATAGATATTTCCAGTTAAGAAAAGTTTGATCTATAGCCAGATCTGAGCTTCAAGAATGGATACTAATAAAAACCAAAAAGGAGGAAAACTTAGAAAAAAAACACTTGAGCAGTAAATCCTGTGAATAAGGTCGAATTTTTCGGATTGCTATTAAAGCGTAGTTTTTCAGTATCTGATGCACTTCGCAATATTTTTTTGTTTGTTTAACAAATCATTATTAATTCCATTCGAATCTCATTTCGTCGCGATGCACTTCGATACGACCTTATTGACGGAGCTCTGCTGCTGTGTTTTTCTTTACTACATAAACTATGGTACCAAGATTTCACTTTTCAGTTCTAAATGATGAATCCAACCTGTGGGAAACGTCGCGTCATAGATTCATTCATACTAATCGTTAAAATCAAGCATGTGTTTTTCTAATAATATTCTTATGAATTTTAACTAACTAACGAACCCATCATTAAGAAAGATACCTCTTCCACTTTGTAATGAAAAGTTCATATAATTAATAGTTATTTAATAAACTAGTTTATTAATGACAGCGATTAATGGTTGAGATATTTTAATAATAGTTCGAGACCATTAATCGCTACATTAATAAACGAGTTTATAACAAGATTTTTCCGTCGACCTCATCATGAATTGAGTATACATTCTTGATTGAAATAAATTTTTATTTTGCATGACAGATACACTTGACACAATATAAATTTCTATGTTCATTTCGATATATTTATATTTATGCTCCCGATGGAACAATTTGAGAAATTCATAGATGGAATATTAGACATGTGACATTCTGAATAGTTAACATTACCTGCAATATCCGATAAGGAATATGTGGAACTGGTGGAAGCTGAAGTGTTATTTACTTTCGAACGATTATTGCATAACATTTTTTCCGCAGTTTCTACTTTATTTTGTATAGAGTTAAATTTTTCGATTTGAATTATGAATTCCTTTTCTCTGTGGAATAACAGTACAGACACAGAATAATTCAACTATTCCGTGCTGAATACTTCTGTGTTTGGTTGCCCATGACAATCATACATTAAAATAGGAGAAATTGCACATTAAAATGGGTCATTAATGATCAATTTCGTGTACGTTAAAGTAAGCTTTCATTTAGAGGTCGACGGAAAAATATATTTCAACCATGTGAAAGGAAAGAAGCAAATATTAATTTTTGTTGAATTGAATTGGCATTTACTTGATGGAAGTTCATATTCATAACTTTATGAAGAAATAAAAAACTTTTCACAGGTTGAAATGAAAATCTATTACCAGAAAAGGCGACAAACAGGAATTTTCAATTTTTCATGAGCCATCTAATACAGATATTAAAATTCATAACACATCAGTACACCCAATTTCACATAAATTAGCTGCTTATCATAGTATGATTGATAAGCTCTTCCAAATTCCGTTGTTCGAAGCGAATTTTCGAAAAGAATTGCATATAATTAAACAAATGGTAGAAAGTAATGGTTATTCACCCAATATGATTGACAGCCTCATTCAGAGGAAAAAATACAAAATGGCAATTTCAGAAGTTTACCCACTTATATCCAAGAAAAGTACAGTATTTAACAGTTTAACATACTTTCCGAAAACCTGAAATTGTTTATAAACAAAATTTCAAAGTTTCATATAAAACCAACAATAGCATTGGAAAATTGGTTGAAAACAACAAATCAAAAATTCATAGAGATGGACGTACTGGTGTTTATAGACTCAACTTTAACGATTGTGAAAAATTCTATATAGGACGTACAATTAGAAATTTCAAAACTCGAATACACGAACACCAACGTAGCTATATTAAGCAGAAAACTGACTCTACTTATGCGTGCCATCTTACTCAAGAAAACCATACCTTTAATCACAATTAGAGATGTTAAAAACCAGTATTTTCTAGTAACAGGTACGTTCCGTTCCAGTTTCTAAGTCATACCTGTGACAGATACCTGTTCCAAGAATACCTGTTCCATGAACGAGACGGACGATTCGCTCCCGTCTGACTCGTCTCGTACTCTCGTATCGTTCTTTTCTTTTCGGACTCGGAACCACAAAGATACTCTTTGTCGGAACAGCGCGCCGCCGTGCCATGCGTTCGCGCAGTATACTCAAGACGTTGTTGGACCGGAGCGGACCGACTACGTTAACGTCGTACGCACGCGGTTGCAATCGCCCACGCCCACTTCTCGTTCCCTCAAATATATACTCGTCTACACCAGTAATCGAGTACAAGTACGATTCGTACCTGTTACAAGTTGTTCCTTGTCCATACCTGTTCTAATATACCTGTGACAGGTATTTCGTACCATCTCTAATCACAATTATAAAATATTACAGTTAGGAAATAGTCTCCACGAAACTAACTGTTGGGAATCCCTTACGTCAATAAATATAAAAATTCCGGAAACCTAGTTTAACGACCAGGTTGAATTAAACCCTTCTTCTCTTCTTAATCTGTTCAAGTGTTCAATGCATAGAGATATTACAGATAGAGGCGACAAGCCAGCCTGAAACTTGTTAGCTCGGGTGAGAGAGAATCTGAAGGTTAGGTTAGACTCTGACAGTTACATCTGTCTATGTTTACGTCTGGTACGTTTGACAAGGACAGAAAAACTCTGCGATCGTCTCTCTCTCTCTCTTTCGCTCCCACTGAGTTTCGAGACTGACGTTGCCACTTACAGAGCGGCCTATGGCTTGTCGCCTCTATCTGTAATATCTCTATGGTTCAATGTACCTACCAATCACTCTGAATGAATTGCTCATTGTTATTCAGTTTCTCTAGGAACCCCTCTGTTATGTTCAATTTTTCATATTAATCGTATTGTAATACCATAATTTAGTACGAGATGAATAAATGTTATGACGAAATGCGTTTACTCAATAGATTTTTATTTTAACCTGTGAAAAGTAAGTTTTTTATTTCTTTATAAAGTTATTAATTTTTGTGTTTCAGTGGGTTTAATTTTTCGTCTGAACATACAAAATAAAATCCTTTATAATAAAAGGAAATATAATTAAAATACGTATTGAAATACCTTGATTGTATGAAGCTCGTTCCTTTGTCACGTCCATTTCCACAGTTTTATCCTTCTAAAGCAGCGATTTAAAATCGGACGCAGATCTCTGAAAGCAATACTAGTCCTAAAGACCCCTCCAATTATTCCCGTGCTAACCTAATTCGTCTCCCGTTTCGCTCAGCTAGTACTCGCTATTAATTCATTAGGTGTTTTAACAATGACGAAACGTGCCACGCATAAGCGTGCCCTCAGCAAATCTTCGCCTCAACTACGCAGTAATTAAGTAGTTTCAAAGTGAAATATCGCCGTAGGAGGCCCTGGCCCGTCTGTCGCACAGACAATGCTAGAAAGGAACCGTGAATATGTAAATGTTCGTTGGAATTCAACGATTGGATTGTGGGGCTGCGTTCCCGAAATGGGCCGATGTATCGAGCGAGGTAACGTGTTGAGAACACGGAACACGCCTCCAACGGAAAGCATAGATAGCAGCATAGTTCAAAATGTGTATTTCTGTGAGATACTAGTAGAAACGCTGAGTCCCACCCAGAGCCTCGTATATAATTATTAGTCGTATTTTCCTCTAAAATAAATACTATTTTATTGTATCGAAAGAACAATAAGGTGCGGGAGGAGTTTTTTTATCAGTTTCATACCTCCTAGACCACGATTTTCGAAAAATTGTTCATGAATATATATATATATATATATATATATATATATATAGATATATATATATATATATATACCTATATATATATATATATATATATATATATATATATATATATATATATATATAAATATATATATATATATATATATATATATATATATATATATATATATATATATATGTTCAGAAAGATTTCCGCGGTCGGAAGTATTTGAAAAACTTGGTTCTCGGGATGAACCGCGTAAAAGATTTGAAAAATCTCGACGTTTCGGCTCCTTTTGCGAAGCCATCTTCAGGAGAATTAGAAGGAAAAATTATTCAGATACGTGGCCTCAATCTGCCTACTCCACGAATCGAATTAGGAGGAATCGGAAATAATACGATTGCGTGGTCTCAACCTGCCTACTCCACCAACCGTACTACTTCCTGTCAACTCTGAAGTCTCAACCTGCCTACTCTTCAGAGTCAACTGACGGGCCGATCGTCGCGTGGCCGTATTTATAGGGAAGGGGGGCGGGTACTCCATTGACGTAGTTAATGACGTAGTATTGACGTCAATGGGGTATTCACGCACGGTGTCAGTGCGGGATGCACTCCGATTGGGTGTGACACGGCGAACACTGAGAAGCGGCTTTCCATGCTGATGGGAGTCTGTGACTGTCATCTCTGGTGTTCAAAACAATTTTGGACGTTTTTTCTATTTCTACAGCTTCACGAAAAATTCGGGAGTTGAAAGAGCGGACGGGTGCAAAAGTTTTGGTATTGGGGAATTCGATAATGTGGCCTGTTTGAGTGTGATGTTGGGAAAGGGCGTTGGTGATATCTGAATGTCTTACTGAAAGTGAATGTTCCTTGGCACGGACCTGAATTCGTCGGTTCGTTTGTCCTATATAAGAACGAGGACAATTGGAACAGGGAATCTCATAAACACCGTGATTTTCGTTGGGAATTTTATCCTTGACGGATCTGACCAGATGGGAGAGTTTTTGTTGGGTGGTGAATATTGTTTTGATGTTTGTGTTTTTGAGAGATCTTGCGATCTCATCTGTTACTCCTTTGATGTAAGGAAGGAATAATTTAGGTGTAGATTCTTGGTCAGTGGGATTGGAACGTGGTAGAGGTGGGGTGATGTTTGTGTGTTTGCGTATGTTCTTGTTGATTTGATATGTGTTGTAACCGTTCTGTAATAATATATGTTTTAGAGTCTTGAGTTCTGATTCACGGTGTTCGTCGTCAGATAGTCGAATGGAGCAGTAGATTAGGGTATTAAATACAGAGTTAAGTTGAGAGGGATGGTGGTGAGACTGGGCGTTCAGATAACGGTTTGTATGGGTGGGTTTACGATAAACTGAATAGGAGAAGCCTTGGGATGGAAGTTTTTTGACCATAACATCGAGGAATGGCAGAGACCCATCGTTTTCCACTTCCATTGTGAATTGGATACTTGGATGTATGCCATTCAAATGATTCAAGAAGTGGAGCAACGAGTCTCCGCCATGGGGCCAGATCGCAAAGACATCGTCTACATAACGTAGCCAGCATGATGGTTTAAGGTCGAATGACGAGAGAGCTTGGGTTTCGAAATGTTCCATGAAAATGTTGGCTATGACGGGGAAGAGAGGGGATCCCATTGGGGCTCCCTTAATTTGTCTGAAGAAATTGCCTTGAAAGATAAAGTAAGTGTTGGCCATGCAGTGTTTGATCAGGGATAGGTTGTCTGGGGATATTTCATGTTTCGTGTCTAGGATGGAAAGTGTTTCTTCGATGGGGATATTTGTAAATAAGGAGACAATATCAAAACTAACAAGGAGGTCAGATGGGGTAATATCAATACTTTTGAGGAGTTCTATGAAGTGAAAAGAGTTTTTTACGTATGACTGGGTTTGTTCGGCAAGGGGTTGAAGGGTTTTGGCGAGATATTTCGCAAGAGGATGTGTTGGACAATTGTAAGCGCTGACAATGGGTCGAAGTGGAATATTAGGCTTGTGAACTTTGGGTAGACCATAAATTCGAGGGGTTCTTGAAGATTTTTCTCTTGGGATTAGAGACTTTTTTATTTCAGGTGGCAGATTCGATTGGTTGATACGAGATTTTGTGGTTTTCTCCAGGTATGTTGTCGGGTCATGAGGGATACGCTTATAGTCGGGGGTGTCAAGAAGATTGGACATTTTATCGAGGTAAGAAGAAGTGTTAAGAATGACAGTGGCATTGCCTTTATCGGCTGGGAGGACGACTAGATTTTGGTCATTGTAAAGTTCTTTGAGAGATTGCCTCTCAGAAAAAGTGAGGTTGGGACGGGGTGGCCGACTTGTACGAAGAATTTTGGCGATGTCATGCCTGGCAGTTTCTGCTTGATCTGTTGGTAGATGGGAAATTGCTTCTTCTGTTTGGGAGATGATAGTTTCTATGGGGATGGATTTTGGTGTAATGGAATAGTTGAAACCTTTTGAGAGTGCTTTTGTTGCGATCTCGGAAATTGGGGTGTCAGAATAATTGTGAACAATGGAGGAGGTATAAGATGAAGATGATTTTTGTGGTTTTTGGTAATTGATGAGTTTGGTTAGTTTATTTTTCTGGGTTAAGGTCTTTTGGTCGGAAAGATGTTGTGCCTTGGAGTTGGATAGGCGATCAAAAGTATCCCATAGGATTAGATGGATGTGAAAAGAGTGAAGGTGATGGAAAGTTTTGAGAAGTAGTTCGTTAGTGTGATTTAGGTTGCATCTGGTAGTGTGAATGGAATCTCTAAGGAGGGCAAAACTTGTTCTATTGAGAATTCCGGTTATGGAGGGGGATTTTGTATGATGTTTGAGCTGTAGAAATTTGGGAATGACACGATGGTCACGACATGATTTCAGAATATATATATATATATATATATATATATATATATATATATATATATATATATATATATATATATATATAATATATATACAGGCCGTTTTTTTTTAGCTGATCCCACTATTGCTATCTCGGAAACGGAGAGACCTACAAGGTAGTTTATATTGGATAAAAGTTGTCAATTTTGGGGAGCAATAATAAGCCTTTTTCAGATCTTGAATATCAATGTTTTTTTTTGAGATATTCGCCAAAAACTAAAATAGTCGAATTTCGTTTTTTGGCTCTTCCGCTTCCATTTCGAATGATATTAGAAAAAATCATAGGAGTTTCAATAATGTTTCATATTCTTCATAAACTGATATGAACCAATTTTCAATGCGACGTTTCGTTCATTAGAATCCATCATCAAGTTTATTTTTTCAAACATGGGCCTCTACATTTTTTCAACAATTTTGGTAGCCACTATTGTGAAAAATTCAGTTATTAATTACAATACATGTATTTCTCGACGTTTTTCTCCGAAAACACATCAATATTTGGTCAAACAATTTCCGTTAGTGTAGTCTGAAAAAAGTAGAAACCAAAATTTCAGAACTCAAAGATACTCCATACATCTTTTGAAATTTAGGGTTTTTGTATGAATATGAAAGAACTGTTCAAAAGCCAACTTCTTTGGAGCATAAATGTTTGTTTATGGTGTCTTCTGGCAAATAGAAATCTTGGAGAAAAAATTCTGAGAGTACTGAAATGGATTTATTGTTTCAAAGTGAGCCATGAATTAACAGAATAACAAAATGTCAAATCTATTTACAAGTACCTACATAAATAATTATTTGATTCCTGTGAATTTGTGAGGTGAAAACCATGAATTTTTCATATGACGAGAAAGTTGATTTGCTTTTCGTATACGCGAAATGTTTGAGAAATGCTACTAGATCTCTAGCTATGTATAGGGAATTGTACCCCGAGAAGTATCAGTCATCCGAAAGATATTTTCAACGCATTGAGAGGACTTTACGGAATCATGGTTCATTAGAAAACCCCTCGAGTAAGAGCTGTACAGTAAATAACAGAGGTGACGATACTGAAATTGACGATTTTTTATTCGATTGTAGTTAATAGCTGAATTTGTTACAACAGTGGCTACTAAAATTGATGAAATAATCTAGAGGCTCATTTTAAAAAAAATAAAGCTGATGACGGAACGTAATAAACGAAACGTCGCATTGAAATTTGGTTCATATCAGATTATAACGAGTATGAAACATTATTGAAACTCCTCTGACTTTTTCTTATATCATTCGAAATGGAGGCGGTAGAGCCAAAAAACGAAATTCGACTATTTTAGTTTTTGGCGAATATCTCAGAAACAAACATTGATATTTAAGATCTGAAAAGGGCTTATTATTGCTCCCCAAAATTGGAAACTTTTATCCAATTTAAGCGACCTTTTCCGAGATAGCAATAGTGGGATAGGCTAAAAAAACGGCCTGTATATATATATATATATATATATATATATATATATATATATATATATATATATATATATATATATATATATATATATATATATATAAAATTAAGTGAACTAGGACATTTATTTGAAACTAATCAAACAACAGTCTGTCTATCAATTTCCATCGATTGTGATAAACAAATTAACATTTCGAACAATTACCGCCTAGGGTAGATGTTGATATTTCGATGGTTCGTGAACTCTTATAACCAGCTCCGCTAGGAGTTTTGTTTGATTAGTTTCAAATAAATGTCCTAGTTCACTTAATTTTATAACCACGGGCGTGTTTTCCGTTTAACACGAATAATTCTTACTTACATATATATATGTATATATATATATATATATATATATTGATATTTAAAATAAAAACACTTGGCTTTAAGTTTCACAAATATATTGAATAAAAATTAACAATTAAATTAGTCAACTAGTTTCGGGTTATGGGCCCATTATCAAGACTGAACAGAAAAATACTCAACAAGCTCATTTATAATATTGATTGTAGTAGAGGGGAAATTTGGTATTCAACTTGTTCATTTACGATGGGGTAATTCCTCTTAATTTCTAAAATTTCCAACAGGTCAAGACGTTTGCCCTTTTTACCTGGGTGGAGGCATATCGTTTTCTCGAAGTCGATGAAATGGTTAAATTTTATACAATGCTCTGAGAAACCAGTGGTGTTTTTGTTAAACAAAATTGACTTTTTATGTTCTTCTACGCGAGTGTTGATTTTTCTGCCTGTTTGTCCGATATAAAAGGATGGGCATTCATTACAAAAGATTTTGTAAACACCACTGTTTTCTCCAATATTGTTCCTATCCTTGTTATTGACGAAGAGTGACTTTAAGTTACGCTTATTTGTACATATGCTTTTAATACCGTTTTGTGATAATCTGTTGATGATTTTATTACTAATTCCTGGAATATAGTTTATTAAATGATATTTTTGTTCGCTTTTTATGACTGGTGAGGGATAAATTCAATTTAGAATATTCTTATGTCGTTTTTTCTTTATCATTTGATCAATCAAGATGTTTTTATAGCCGTTATTTATTGCTAATAATTTTAAAATATTAACTTCCTCAGTGAAATTTTCTTCAGAAAGAGGAATGGCAAAAAGTCTATGTATGAATGAGTGAAATGCACTTAATTTAATTTTAATTGGTTGACTGCTATCATTGTGTATTAGCGTATCTGTAAAAGTAGGTTTTCTATATTAAATGTAAGAGCATGTTCTTTTCTAGTTATTTGGATTAAGAGGAATTACCCCATCGTAAATGAACAAGTTGAATACCAAATTTCCCCTCTACTACAATCAATATTATAAATGAGCTTGTTGAGTATTTTTCTGTTCAGTCTTGATAATGGGCCCATAACCCGAAACTAGTTGACTAATTTAATTGTTAATTTTTATTCAATATATTTGTGAAACTTAAAGCCCAGTGTTTTTATTTCAAATATCAGTATTTAATCATGTTTCACCAAGTGATAAGCGAAACTTCAATATTAGTTATATATATATATATATATATATATATATATATATATATATATATATATATATATATATATATATATATATATATCGTTAGTTTCAACTTTTTTCCTCAACCACGAAGCACTTCGCATTTTTTTTCTTTAAATAAATTATTTTCTACTCTTTTATTCGGTTTTCTATTTGAGCGTGATTTTCCAAATTCGTTAGAATCGAATCTCGACGCGATGCATTTCGCGCACAAAATACTACCTTAATGATGGGGCTCTGCTGCTCACGAAGTTTTTTCATGTTATTGTGTTTACCTTTATATGAGAACATTCAGTTTTATTATACTATATTGAATTTTTTTATGAGCGACTCACAGTAAAAGCGAAAGCTTATCACGTGCCAAGAGTATTGCAATAAATGGCGGTTTATGATGGATTTAAAACGCCCTAGCATCCCGGAAACAACACGGAGGTTCGAACGTTCATAGTTTCCGGTTCATTTCTGAATCGCTTTCTGATATATTGATGTTCTGGTTGTTGAAATGTGCATGGCGAATTAATTCAAATTTTTAAATTTTTTTCATTACCAAAAACCTCGAGGGGTCAACCACCCATCAAAATATGTACACCTATTACCATTTTTTACGTAATTATTAACATTATTACAATTTATTACCTAATATTAGGTGTTATTACTGATTATTACGTTTTATTACCAAATATTACGTGTTATTACGAGATATTACTTGTTATTGCTAAATATTACGTGTTATTACCATCTATTACGAGTTATTACTAAGAAAGAAAAAACATATGGAAAAAATATTTTATTTGTATATCATCGGTATCACAAAATCATCCTAAATTTAAAAAAAAGATAATTTTTCATCAAACCCCTTGCAATACGCTTAGTGTGGTTTATCAAAAAGCTGAACTTCGTTGATGAATATTTATGTTTTGCTGGTTATAAAAATGTGTGTTGAATTTTTGTTTTGAGTGGTTAAAAAAAATAAGAGAAAAAAGAATGACCTAACGAGACCTGAAATCTCTTTTGATTGATTTATATTTTGCTTTGATTTTAATTGTATCATCCTTTTCTACTGTGAACGGCTCATTGCCTTCCAATTGAATGGGCCAATAAAAAATATATTCTTTTTTTATTTGTTGAATGTCTTTCCTTTTTGGCCAGACAAATTTATCAAAATTTTTTTCTAAAAATTTTATTACATAATGTGTATTGTTTCGATTGTTATCATCAGATTTAATAATTCTACCAATAAACTTCATCAAAATAAACCGAATAATAATGCTCACTGAGCAATACACTTTCTTCAGTGATAGTCTGCAAGGTAGCGTCTATATCTGATTCTACCGAGGATTCTACAGACTCACACTCAAATTCACTTTCCAAAACAATGTTATCCTCATCCGATGAAGAATTGGATAGATTGTCTGGTTGAATTTTCCTTCTTTTGAAATAAGATCCTGTTTTAACAAGATTTTTTGTTTTCTTTTTATTTCGAGTATTATTTCTATTTATTTTTTTTCTAATTTATTTATACTGGAGCTCATACCCCTTACTCTGAGTAACCTATCCGTCGATAATCTGCCTTTTTTATTTGTTTTTCACCTATTTTTAAACAAAACTTATTGTCTTGAACCTGGTGGGACGTAAATGTCTTGAGGTCGAGCGTCGAGAGAAATTCAACTGTATCGTTGTTGTCCCGATCTTCGTCGTTAAGTTCGTCGTCGCCAATTATCGCCAATTATGTTTGTAATTTCATCTTCAGGAACTAAATTATTTGTAACTTTAGAGAGTCGGCGCGAGAGTTTAGGTTTGCACCCGTAGCATGTTCTTAACTGTTATGGACATATTGAGTCTGCGCAGTATCAAAAAAGCGTTACAGCAAAGCCTGCGCAGACTCAATATGTCCATAACAGTTAGGAACTTGCTACGGGAACAAACCTTGTAAGTAATTAATACTCGAACTAGTCACTAGGGGATTCCCCTCGGGATTCCCTGAATATTCGTATCGCGCTTCGGTCAACACCATCTCGAGCACCATTTCTATCAAGCCCTCTATAACATTAAAAAGACCTGAAAATTGATTTCAATGGCAGATAGATGGAAAAATATTCCATTGTAATTCCATGGAAATTGTCAATATGACGAGAGCATGGGGACATATTTCATTGCATTTCCATGATAACATTTTTCAGTTTCACGCCTTTTTGCATATTATAGGGGGTGTTGCTTCGGTATACTCTCGGCGTTAACCCGACTGGTTCGAACTTGTGCGTTTTCGGTGGTTCTTTTTTATAGATTTGATTGGTTGTTAAGTATTACGTATTTATTATCAAAGTATTACATTTATAACATGTTATTATGCAGTTATTACGCATTATTACGGATATTACGTAATTATTAACCTGTATTACCGTTTATTACGTCTTATTACTGGTTATTACGTAATTATTACCAAAGCTTGTACACCTATTACCGTAAGTGGTTGACCCCTCGAAAAACCTCCAGGATTACATTTCTGTATAAAACCCCAAGAATGTAATTTTCAACAAAACCTCAGGATTTATAAATAGAAACCTGAGGAATGGAAGTTCATACAACCCAGCACTGCTATTTTGAATAAAATCGAGCTGAACATCGAGACAACCCCAGGATTGGTAACGTACAAAAAACTACCAAAAGTTGAAAAGGATACCGATAGCAGAAAGATAAGAAGAACATATCCAGGATTAAACAGACAGGTTTTCCTAAGCAGTTCAAAGATATAAAACTCTCAGTATACTGATTTCTTGAGCTCATATTTTTTTATTCAAAATATCATTCTCTTCATTTTTGGAGTAGATAGTATTAACTAAGGTAACTAGTTGCCTTAGCTCATGTATTAATTAATAATTATTTCTAGAACACAAATTGTAACAAGTGTGATCTTTTAATCGAGCACTGTTTTCAATAGAGATTTGAGTAAACGTAATTTTTGTTTTATTGTCTGTATTCGAAATAAATCAGGCAAAACACTATATGTTCTTTCCATTTTGGCTAGTCTGAGCATATACCTCGTGTGATACTTTGATGTAGAGTAACTTTTTGCATGATTGGCTCCTAAACGTAGGGCTCTTCAGTCTTCACGTTTCATAATTGGCGCCCAACGTGGGCTCGATGTTATACATTGGGGAAGTTACACGTTACAGTGCATTACATGCATATAGACTGAGAGCCAGCGTTCCACAGACTGACGGTATAGTACTAAAGTCCTTATTAATGCTAGGTATACTATTTCACGTGCTGTAGGTGAAATGGAGATTCACTATTCCCATCAAGGGTTGCTTTCGGCGTGCCCAGAAGTCGAAAGACATCAAAATTGACTCTGAAAACATGATCGCAGCATATCTGCCGTTTTGATATCTTAGAATATATAATTTATTTCATGTAAAAACTTAATGGCAGACACTTCTTCCGGTTCCTACTATTAGGACGACTGAAAAAGTATTATGTGTCGGCCTGAATGTCAGAACTGACCTATCTGTCTGTTTTTTTTGAATATGTGTATGTAATAATAATATAAATGACATGCGTCATTTTTAGCTTAGCTTGAATAACGCAAAGTTGTCAAAATTTTCGCAGCTTTGAAATTCTATAAATTATAGTAGGAACCGGAAGAAGTGTCTGCCATTAAGTTTTTACATGAAAAAAATTATATTTTTTAAGTTATCAAAACGGCAGACATGCTGCGATCACGTCTTCAGAGTCAATTTTGATGTCTTTCGACTTCTCGGCACGCCCAAAGGAACCTTTGATGGGAATAGTGAATTCCCACTTCACCTACTGCAGGTGAAATAGTACACCTAGCATTAATAAGGACTTTGCTACTATACCGTATGTCTGCGGAACGCTGGCTCTTAGACTAATACCTTGTGTGACGAGTAAATTGTGCTCCTGGTGGAATAATCGAGGTACTGACTGTAGAACACTTGCCATGATAACATTTTCAAAACAATCACAAGTCAGCAACTTTTCTCCGTTTGAGTAAATCAAGTTGATAAGAAAATAGCAGGTCGTCTGTAAGCCCCACTGCTCTTTTTTGAATTGAGTCAAGTAAGTGGAAGGAGTGCATGGATGCAGAGTCAGAAGCACGAGAGCAATATAACAATGCTGAACGGACTTGGACCTTAGAATGCAACAATAGCTCCATAGACGTGAACACAGTGAACAGGTTTTCAGCAAGAAATAGATAACTAAGATTCGGTGCTGCTAACTTGGCAATGATAGAGACGTGTTTTTGTCAGGATAAATTGGAATAGAAGCTGATTCTTCAATGATATAATCTATTAGTTCGCTTAGTTATTCGATTATTTTTCATTAATTGATAATCGATGAGGAAAGTTTTTCTTGGTAAACGGGTGACCTTAGAAATAACTCAATCATATCGCAGTTGGATATGATCTTGAAAGAATTGTCGTTTTGAGAGTTCACTGGCAGTTACTGTCACTAGATCATCGTCTGATAGTTTTAAACTGTCTCAAATAGGTATAATAACCACTGATTCAGTTCAGACTTTAAAATATAATTTTTTGGCTCAAATAAGCTTTTCTACACTTTTTTGGCCTATTAAGTTACAAAAAGTTTTGAAAATTTTTGGAACGTTAATATATTTTCCATCACTTTGAAATGTGGAAGTACTATTCATTACAGTATCATTATCATGCCGTTTTGAGCTATTGCATAGCTTTTATCGCGGGCTTCGAGCGCGGCGACCGAATCAAGAAATTCCGTAACGAAAATAAAACCTAACACCCCCATTTCGCCTACCATGTAGCTCTGCCGAGCGTTTTGCTCAACGTGTATGTATATGATACGACTGTACTAAGCTCGCACGAATCAAGACGAGCTGCTACGAAATCGGACGAATACGTGAGCAGATGTTTGTGAGAAAGTATATAGATAAGTGTATAGGTATCTATCATATCTTTATAATGCCATACTCACCGCATGTGTGCCCCGTAAGTATACATGTATGTATACATAGGTGTACCTATGTATAACAGTGAATAGCTATATATATATATATATATATATATATATATATATATATATATATATATATATATATATATATATTGATAACAAGCTTGACTGGAACTTCCATATAAATCAATTAAATAAATCTCTTAGCAAATATGTATTTGCATTGCGAGCAATAAAACAACATACTAACATATTTGTAGCAAAAACGGTGTATTTCGCTCAGTTCCATAGTATAATGCAATATGGTATTGAATTTTGCGGGACGGCGGTATCCGCAGGCTCCGTATTCTTGGCTCAAAAGAGAGCTATTAGAGCACTTTTCAACTTAAAATCTAGAACTCCTTGTAGACCATTTTTTGAAGAAAATGGAATAATGACCATGACAAATACTTATGTTTACAAAATTTCTTTATTAATTCACAAACATCAAAATGAACTTCCTACCCCAAATGACAGACATAAATATCCCACGCGAAAACAAGACATAATACCTCCAAACTATAAATATGGTCGCACTCGAAATGGGCCTTTATATTCAGGTATTAAAGTATACAACCATTTACCTTCGGATTTGAAAGATCTAACAAACAAAAAATTTAAAAGAAAAATTAAACAACTTCTATATCAGTATGTTTTTTATGATATCTCAGAATTCTTTCTGACGAATTTGAACTAAAACTTTTTTTTTCTCTTTTTTTTGTTATTTCCAACGCTCAGGCTAAAGTTACTGTGTATTTTATTGAATTTCTATATGCTTTGTTCTGTATATTGTGATTTTGTGGAATAAATATCTCTCTCTCTCTCTCTATATATATATATATATATATATATATATATATATATATATATATATATATATATATATATATAGGCGCTCATTTGTTGGAGATATTTGCTTGCTTATGCAAACTTAGAAATGGCCTACACATAGTCATGGTAGCAATTTACATTTCTCCGAATCCAAAATTGGACGAGAATATATGATATTTTCTTATTTCAGTTACCATAAACCTGTAGTTTCAATGATAAAAATTCCTGAATAACCTACATGTATTGTAAGATAATAAAAATATTTCAAACGATATTAATTTCTCATTTATTATATAAAAGCAAAATTTGTTTTCTTATCGGTCACCGCGCTCAAAAAGTGTAAATAATTAATATCAAAGAAAAAACTTGAATTAATATCGAAGGAAAAGAAAAAAATACTGAATAAATGAAAAATGAATAAATAATTATATTAGCATTAGTTGATAAAAAATGCTATGCAACAGCTTTACCATGGCAGTCCCCGAGTGCCACACGTTTTTTTCCCATTTAATTACTGTCTAACGGTTTTTCATTCAACTACCCCAAGTGCTGTTAATTTATTTCATTACGACTGTTATTTAGTAAATAATATATAGTAGGAAACTCTTCGTTCCAGCCAGGTGTCTCACGATACTTCTCTTCTTTTTTACCTTCTAAATCTAAAGCTTGCCATTTAATCCTACGCTCGGATATTATTTTTCGTTCTCCTTTGTGCGAGGATGAATTTCTTATGCAAAATTTGAATCTAGATGGCTTTATTTGAGGCGTGAAACATGGGAATGATCGATATTGCCTGCATCTATTTCCAGTTCCCTTTCAGATGTATATTTCAGCCAATATGATGCAAATAGGAAGTGCAGGAGTTGCGACAAGACCAATGTAAAGGATATTCAAATGGATAAATATATATTGTATCAACAAAAAGTATTCGCGACTCTAAAATCGGATGACGAAAATTGAAGATTTCACCCAGTTGTATTTTGAGGTTATTTGATAAATTACTATCATTATTCAGTGTAAGAGATGCTCGAGCTTGTTAGCGAAGAAAACTCATAATCTGCTGCTGCCCAAAATTCGCAGAGTGATTTACAACTTAATTTTCCTTTGATTTCTCAAGTTATCGTGAAGTCTATGAAAGTTTCTTCCTATGAAATTGGGAGGCTTCCAGGAATATTATGAAATTGATCCTTTACTCGCCCATAACATAAAATTTGTAGAAGATTTAAAATTAAAGTCGTAGTGTAAATTTAGAACATACTTGGCTTAAGTTTCACTATATAAAAATATTTAGATACTGTATTTAGCAGTAAAGGATAGTCGACATGTTTCGAGTTATGAACTCATTATCAAGATTGGCTACAGGAGAGTATTGCATCTTATTTTATGAAACAGACAAAAGCAAATGCGATACCTGAAAATCAATTTGTTCGTTTACAAGGGGTGATTTACTATTATGGGCGGAACTTATTTCAAGAATTTCTAGAAGGTCAAGGCGCTTTCCTTTGTTACCTGAATGCAACAATTGGGTTTCGTTGGAATCCAGGAAATGATTAAATTTTATACAATGTTCGGAGAAGCCAGTAGTATTTTTATTTTGTAAAATTGACTTTTTTTGTTCTTCAACACAAATGTTCATATTCCTTCCTGTTTGTCCAATATAGAAAGCAGGACATTCGTCGCAAAATATTTTGTAAACACCACTGTTTTCTCCGATGTCAGATTTTTCTTTATTATTGACCGAGAATGAATTCAAGTTTCATTTATTTGTACAAATAATAGAAACTTGAAGTCATTCTAGGTCAATAATAAAGAAAAATCTGACATCGTAGAAAGCAGTGGTGTTTACAAATAGGCCAAGCTACAGAGATTTAGAGTGAGCATTTTGTGCAAAAAGTGTTAGAAGAAAACCAGCTCCGCCATTGTTTGTCAAATAGTTCCACATGATATAGTGATATGTTTTTCACACGACTTTATTATTTATATCTCTGTTATTAACAATTTTATGTAAAAAAGACGAAAAAAATGAGGGGTCGGACGACTCGATCAGACCCTCAGTCTAAGGAAAAATTGAAAAAACCGGCAGTTTTTTCAAAAGTTCATAACTCGGTTGTTTTTTGAGTTGTAGCGTAGATCCTTCGGTTAGTATTATTTATCAATATAAAGTTTATTTGTGCGAAGAGCAGGAACTGTCCGATGCATAGTTTTTGATCTGTGGCAATTTGAATATTTTACTATGCAATTTTCCAGCAGACCTGAATGCGACAGGTATAGTCCGATTTCAATTTACAAAATAGATTTTGAAAGTAGAATTCTCATAGTACAAAACGTTCATCTTGGTTTCACATGAAAAAGCTGAGAAATATGTTAAAAATAAAGCTGAACATGACGAAAAAGGGCCGAGCGCGTGTGAATAGTTGAAGAGTGGGGGTAGAGCAGCAGGCAAGGATAAGCACGACATCAGAAAACGTCGGCATTTTGAACATGACGGTTATTTCTCGGCCGTTTTTCGTCATGTTCAGCTTTATTTTTAACATATTTCTCAGCGTTTTCATGAAAAACCAAGATGAACGTTTTGGACTATGAAATTCTACTTTCAAAATCTTTTTTGTAAATTGAAATCGGACTATACCTGTCGCATTCAGGTCTGCTGGAAAATTGCATAGTAAAATATTCAAATGGCCACAGATCAAAAACTATGCATCGGACAGTTCCTGCTCTTCGCACAAATGAAGTTTATATTGATAAATAATACAACCGGAGGATCTACGCTACAACTCAAAAAATAACCGAGTTATGAACTTTTGAAAAAACTGCATTTTGGCCGGTTTTTTCCAATTTTTCCTTAGACTAAGGGTCTGATCGAGTCGTCCGACCTCTCATTTTTTTCGTCATTTCATTTTCTACAATAAGTCTATTGACACCATCACGATTACTCTGATAGTTTCAATTTTATAAGCAAAAAACTAAAAACAACGCGATTTTTTGCATAAAATTGTTAATAACAAAGACATAAATAATAAAGTCGAGTGAAAAACATATCACTATATCATGTGGAACTATTTTACACACAATGGCGGAGCTGGTTTTCTTCTAACACTTTTTACATGAAAAAATCTCTGCAGCTTGGCCTAAAAATATTTTGCGACGAATGTCCTGCTTTCTATATTGGACAAACAGGAAGTTTTATTTTAAAGTAAAAACATATTATTATTGTATATATTTCATCGTATTCTGGGGGCGCTATTGAAATTTTGTTTGGAAATTGTGCCGCCAATTCTGAAAGTTGGAGAAACGCTGTACTAATCATTTCAAAACTATCAAACGATTATTCATGTACGAAGGCAGAAATAACTGAACCAGCAGACCTTAAAACACATTTCAGAGGTTGTCCCTGTACGGCGTCATCTTCATTTTCGCCAGTTGAATACGATATTAATTCAAACAACGTCTTACCGCAAACTCTCGAGGGATCCTTCTGCTGCCTGGCGATAACGGTATTAAATCGAAATTATACCGCAAACGAGCTCGTTACTTATTCCCTAAAAATATAAATAAGAATTCGGAGTAACAGTAATTGGCTTTCATATGAAATACAAAGTCTATTTGCAGCAGAATTTAATTACGCTCAACTACTTCCATTTTAACCTAATTATCAACTTTTGAGGGAAACGTTTCGAACAACTTCTTCTTACTCTGTTCAAACAATTTTCGTACCACGAGTTCATGCGAGTATATAACGTCGTTGGAATTTTCTTGGATTTATGAGAAAATTATCAACTTTTCTAAACTTTCGAAATATCTATATATATATATATATATATATATATATATATATATATATATATATATATATATATATATATATATATATATATATATATATATATATATATATATATATATATATATATATATATTTATAACTATATAAAACTTTCGTTTTTAAGAGCATCAAAAAGCTGATGATAATAATAATAATATTAATGATACCTAATAATAATAATACCAACACCATCCACAAACCTTGGAAATGGCAATAAGGATATTGAGAAGTGAAGACCCGCTTCTAAAAATGGTAGCTGATCATAAAATGAGGAATCAAGAAGCGTTCCTATTCAGAGCTAAATGGAGAGCCTTGGAAAAGCTCAATATGACCGGCATATTAATTGAGCCTGAGCTAGCACGAACACCGATCACGCCAGTCGAACAAAGAAGACTGGGTAGGCAGATAAGACAGGCACAACTGAAGACTCTACTCGAATATCATATGAGTAAAAATCTGCACTCCAAATATTACAGGAATTTGAAAGAACAGGGCCTGTCGTAAGAATTATCCTTTGCCTTTTTGAAGTCGGCTGGGCTTAAGTCGGAAACGGAGAGATTTGTTATGACTTGTCAAGATGGAGTGGTATTAAAAGAACATAATGAAAGTGGATACCCCAAAAACTTGCAGAGCATGCCATAGTCAGCAGTAAACTCTTATGCACATCCTGTCTGCTGGCAGAGTCCATGCTCCATCAGGGTGTATAGAAAGACATAATGGGGCGCTCCGAATTATCTACTTCCATCTGAGAGAAGTTTATGATATAGACAAAGAACCAGTGCTACCATATATTCCACTAGAAATTGAAGCGGTTGTTGAGTACGATAGAGCTCGCATATACTGGAACTATGTTTTTCCAACAACTCTGTAGATCTACGCAATGAAGCCAGACATAGTCTTGGTGGACAAAGAGCTCTGAGAATTGTTTATTGTCGAATTTTCGTCCCCTGCCGAAAATAATGTGGTAATGAAAGAAGAACAGAAAAGGAAAAAATACAGAGATTATATGTTCGAGCTGAGGACACTATACCCAGGGCATAAAGTTAGGATGCGTACTAATCATAGGTTGTCTAGGCGGAATGAGAGCTAACTATATGACAGAACTGAAGATTATTCTGGCATGCAGATCTCTGGCCGATGTATTGATACGCAGATACAGAAAGCAGTGTTGCTCGGGTCACTTCGAGTCATCTTGTCCCATGAACTATAGAGGCCGCTTGCAGCTCATCTCTTTTGTTAAGGGACGCTGTAAGGGCAGGATGAAGAACTACCCCAAGGAATGTTTGAGAGGTTTTTTAGTTAGTAACCAGCAACATCCGGACTCTCACGCATCCCTGAGAATGCGTGCTGGATACTCTCACGGTAGCCTATAAAAGATTTTTCCTCTCACACTTTATTAAAAAATAAATAAATCAACATATAATTTGAAAGCTTTTCTGATGACAGTAGGTACCCTTATAGCATCTACTATCAACAAGAGGGCTATCAGTGCATCTGCAGCTAGCGATCAGCATGTTGCGCTTGCTGAGTCCATAAATAACCAGTTCAAAATACTTTCTAACTGTATTTTAATGCAATCAAGACACGGGCAAACAGGTTCTGAAAAAAGCTTCCCTCGATCCTCAATTATCATTAGACAAACTAATGACTAAGATAACCAATGAACTACATCTTTTAGAATTTAGCGTCCCCAAAATCTTCATGTTAGTTGCAAAGAAGCCTAGTTATCTTTTTCGAGCTAAAAATTTGTGAAGTTAGTTTGAACTACTCATCTGAAGAAGCCACTGTATTTGCCGAATCGAAGTTTTATTTACATTATGAGCAGATTTGAATTAGTTTTTGACATATTGTAAATAAAACTTGAACTTAACATGAGAATTGTTTCGCCAATACACAGTGGCTTCTTCAGATGTATAATACATACTAACTTTTACAAAGAGAATATTTAAAGATGAAGGAAGGAAATATACAATAAGAAGGGGGAAAACCTAAACGTAATCACTTAGCAGGTAGATTTTACAAACTGTTAATGACTTGGGAAAACACAATAGACACAAATATTCAATATTACTTCTAGAAGAGATTTAACAACGGTGAACTATTCATATCTAATTGGTCATTCAACAAATTATTGGATTGTTTCATACTATTAATTTCAAGAACTTCTAATAAATTGAGTTTATAGCCTTTCTTTTCTATATGTAATATTTCAAATTCATTATTAAAAATATGATTTTGTTCTAGGAGATGTGATGCATGAGTAAAATCTAATTTTTTCTTGTCGTAACTGTTTTTGACAATTCTTCGCCCTTTCATATAGGAAAACACCGATGAAGTGACTGGAAATCTATTCACTTACTTGAGTTTATTCTCTGAAAACAAAGTTTACCATGTCGTATGTAGTAGTTCTACTTTTCCGAAAGATAAATGGAAATTTACATTAACCTCGATTTCATTATGCTTTACTGCCCCGCACTGAACCTAATTACCGTTCGCCGCAGTAGTCTTGGAAAGTTTGTCCGCTTCAACCCTCCTTGGCTCGCGTCCCGGTAGCGAAACGGGTACGGGGAAAATCACAACGCCATGTATCGCCACAGGAACTGTCGGGAAATTCTGCCCTGCGGAATGGAAAGTCCCACCTACGAACTTTCAACGAAACTTGATTTTGCTGCAGTCCTCGCTCGAAAAGGGAGCGACGAAAACTTGGTAGAATCTACTGAATTTAGAATATGAAAATATTGACAATTTGATAGTCTGGGAGCCAGGTGAAAATTTGATCAATTATTTTCTCTTGAACGATCATTGGTGAGACGCATCTGGAAATAGTATTATTAACACGTTGACGACGATGTGCGCCACCGGTGGCCCCAAAACAATATATCCTCACAGACGATGGGGACCATCGGTGGCCACTGATCGATGTAAATTTAGACTCACATAAAATTTCACGCGTCAAAGATAGGCTCTTGATATTGAGGCAACGGCTATAGGAATAGTACATGTTGCTTTGGGTACCATCGATTGCGCACTCGTCCACTGAAATAGGTGTAGGAGAAAAAAAGCATACAGATACATAAAAATATATGCTTATTTTTTCAAATCATTTCAAAACATGATAGTTCAGAAGTAAATGAATATGAATTAGTAAGTATACCTAACTACGAATCAAAAGAACATAAATCTAAATAACAAGATACTAATAAAAAAAAGTTTAGTCTCAAAACAAAAAATCATCAGTCTGAAGATGAAAAAAATGAACGTGAATAAGTATACTCCACTATGTACTGAAAGAATATGAATCTAACTAACAACACTAATAAAAAAAAAAAGTTTATGCTCGAAAAAACAAATTCCAATCGATTTTACATGATGTCCCCGACGCCAACAACGAAAAAATATTCATTGGAGGCGCCAGGAACCACTGGTGGTGCACATCGAAAATGGAATCAAACTACAAAAAAAAACTCATATTTTATTTATTTCATTTATTCATTTAACAACAAGGAATACAAACAGGGTATGTTGCCCAAAACAGTATTCGCTAAATTACAATTAGAAAGATTGATACTGTATGTAATTGACTTAGAATTTAAAATTTATAATTTTTTTTTTATACAATTTTATACAATTTTACAAAAGATAAGATAAAATAAATCCCTATTCCAAAAATTTACGTTTTAAGGTTTTTTTAGTTAACGGTCCTGAAGTAGAAAATATGTCAATCTCTAAACCAAAAGCATTTTCAGTTTGTAACATCCTACAAAGCGGGGAATTTTGTGCACTGTTAGTTCTCCTGAAGGGAACATAAAACGAAATATTTACTGTTCAAAAACACTATTTATATACAAAAAAACACAAATTAACAAAAATGAGACATAAGAAATTTTCGTCCTGAATTTATCGGTATACAACCAAACCATCGTAGCGAACGTGTTAAGGTTCGTGAACGTCAGCTGCGGTTTCGTGGGTGGGATAAGCAGCGAAATTAGAATAAAAGTTATGTAATTTGTCGATTTATTCTAAAATATCTAAACGAAACGTCAAAGAACGAATAGAGTGAGGCAAACACAGAACACAGATCTGAGCGCAGCGCACAAAACAAAGTTGCGTATATTGGTTGAGAATACTAGATTTTCTTTGTACTAGGCTACTAGATTGAATCGAAAAGTACTGAATTTATTAGTATTCTACTCGAAATTCCAACCCGAGAACCGTACTTCTGCAACGTGTTACATTGTTACATATTTTACATGACACCGTGTGTATAAAAATATAGATAAAAATACTTCAGAAAATTCATTTGAGAAATTGATGATCTCTCCAACGGAGAAATGGAATTCTAATTCATCCTTTAAGGGAGAATGTTAGAACATTCGACATCGGTAGCATATGCTGCTCATATAAATATTCACATATATATATATATATATATACATATACAGAGGCGCCGACTTATAAAAAATATTGGAGGGGGGCCGAGGGAAATTTTCCAGTTTTGAAGTTATTTTTAAGCATTTTAGTGTCATATGATCAACATTAGAACCCCGAAAACTCGACTTTCGATAACTGGACAATCCGGGAAACTCGACAAGCCTGACACATTTTTTGGCTTTGATAAACGAAACACTCACGTTATTTTCGTAAAAAGCTAATTTAATTTAGAGTAATAATCCTGCTTTTAGACTATAACAGATTAGTGAATGTATAGTTCTGAAAAGACTGAATTCATTTTTCGAAATAGCTAATTTAAGCACACTTTGAATAATTCTCAGGGTTCATCAAATAAAACAATATTTCATAAGTTGATGCTTTGAAAATATTTAAGTATTTTAAAATATGAATGAAAAAATATGTGAGTATTTGAAAATAAAATACAGTAGGTACTCTAGTAATATAGTAATACAATACTCTAGAAATATAGTAATACAGTACTAGACTAGTACTAACATTTCGAAACAGAAAATTTAACATTCTGTATGTATTTAATTCTCCATTTCATAAAGATTTTTAATATTGCTCTAAATTAGTAAATGATTAAAATGAAAAATGCTAACATAATTTTGTGATTTAACAAAGCATGATATAACTAATAATTTTTTACAAATTATTGGAGGGGCCCCTCACAACTAAATTTTTGAGGCGGCTCGGGCCCCTCAGGCCCTTAGGAGCCGGCGCCACTGTATATATACAGTGCTTTCATGATGAAAGGAACAAATTCATTAAAAAATTAGGTTTCTATTTCATGTTAAAATCTTCGGACAGGTCGATTAGTATTTTTATTTGGGCATTTTTCGCAATAAAAATTTTGTATACAGGGTGTCTCATTCAAGAGCTATGGCTTTGTCATTAGTTTTTTTAAAGGTAATACCCTGTATATTATTTCACTTTACAATTCTACGATAAATTCTTATCACTTTTTGTGAACATACCATATGCCTCAACTCGATGGATTGCCAGAAACGGAGATAGTGGGTAATGAGAGGTACGATATGAAAACACACAAATGTAATTACTAATTTAATTTTTACATATGTTCAATCTGTTGTCCGTTTACTTCGAGACATTTTTGAAGTCGATTCAATGTTTCCCGTTGCACATTTTCAATTACTTCTGGACTGATAAGTCTTATTTCCTGCCTGATTCTCTCTTTTAGATCATCAATATTATTTGGTCTATTCAAATAAACTTTAGACTTCAAATAACCCCATAAGAAAAAATCCAATGGGATTATGTCCGGTGATCTTGGCGGCCACTCAATCGGACCTCTCCGTCCTATCCATCTGTTGGGAAAAGTTGCATCAAGAAATTGTCGAACAGCGATTGAATAGTGAGGAGGTGCCCCATCTTGTTGAAACCATATCTCGTTATTAGGTATGTCAGGATCTTGTGGGTTAGGAAACAAAACAGCTAAAGCCGGAATGAGTTCGAACTGGAGAAAGTTCAAGTAGTCCTCTCCGTTTAGTGTTCCTTCAAAAAAATAGGGACCAACTATACGATTTCGAACAATCGCTGCCCATGTATTAATTTTTTGAGGCCGCTGTGTGTGGCATTCTTGCATCCAATGAGGATTCTCGGTCGCCCAATACCTACAGTTTTGTCTGTTGACGTGGCCATTTAAAGTAAAGGTGGCTTCATCAGAAAAAATGATGTTTGTAATGAAATTTAGATGTTGATTATGAATTTCAAGAATCTGCTCACAAAACTGTACTCTGCGGTCAAAATCGTCTTCTAATAATTCATGTACCAGCTTAGTTTTATAGGGATGATACTTATTTACCTTAAGTATTTTATGCACGGACCCTACTGATAAATTGAAATTATTGGAAATTGTAGTAATGGATGTATGAGGGTTATCTTGGGTTTCTAGTAGAACGTTCAGCACTGTTTCTTCAGATACTCTCGGTGGTCTTCCTTTAGGTAAATCTCTAACGTGGCCGTATCTCCTGAATTTTGATTCAATTTTGCTGACTGTCGGTCTAGTAATTGGCGGACGATCAGGATGATTTTCATTGAATAGATTGCAGACTTCTTCTTGTGAACGCACCCTATCTCCAAAACCAATCATCATAAGTACTTCAATACGTTCTCTCTCAAGTAATTGCATTTTCTTAAACAATGAAGTAGTGTAGTGCCTGGAGCGTTAAAAACGTGAAAACTGCGGACTATACAGCACCAGTGAATGAATTCAGATGGTACATGTGAAATTTCATTCTTCAGATTTAATGACAATGTTTACCTAAATTTTTTTTTGTACTTTTAATCCACATTTTAAATCTCCAGGTGCTCCACTATCTCCGTTATAATCTGGGAATCCATCAAGTTGAGGCATATGGTATGTTCACAAAAAGTGATAAGAATTTATCGTAGAATTGTAAAGTGAAATAATATACAGGGTATTACTTTAAAAAAACTAATGACAAAGCCATAGCTCTTGAATGAGACACCCTGTATACAAAATTTTTATTGCGAAAATTGCCCAAATAAAAATACTAATCGACCTGTCCGAGGATTTTAACATGAAATAGAAACCTAATTTTTTAATGAATTTGTTCCTTTCATCATGAAAGCACTGTATATATATATATATATATATATATATATATATATATATATATATATATATATATATATATATATATATACATATATGTGTATATATATATATATATATATATATATACATATATATATGTATATATACATATATGTATATATATATATATATATATATATATATATATATATATATATATATGTATATATATATATATATATATATATATATATATGTATATATATATATATATATATATATATATATATATATATATATATATATATATATATATGTATATATATACATATATATATATATATATATATATATATATATATATATATTATATATTATATATATATATATATATATATATATATATATATATATATATATATATATATATATATATATATATATATATATATATATATATGAATATATGAGCCTCGTAAAATTACTTGATTCAAAAAATATATATATAAACTATTATACATTTTAACCAAAACTGCCTTCTAAAGTCAAAATAACTATATAAGTGAGTATATATTCGCAATTCAATATCAACATGCCCGACTACCATCCATTGTTCAAAATTGCAAATAATATAAGCAGTGACAACGATAATTCTAGTACGATATTAAAAACAATGATATAAAAATTAAAAATTTTATCTGTTTTTATTATACGATGCATTAACGTTAAACATTTATCATTTTCAAATCCATAAAACGAGAGCGTATGAATATATAACGTTAATAAACTGCTTAATTGTGAATACCTACAAGTAGGCTTTGTTACATATTGAAATAATTATTCATTCAATTCTTTTTATTTCTCTTTCCATTGTGGCGTTCCGTTAGTCCATTATTTCATCAATACACTCGTAAAAACCGGGAAAATGAATTGAAAACTTTTATAATTCTTGGTCGGTATCGAACAAACACAATGATTGGTTTATAGCATGTCGATGTTACTTATGATTAATGTATTTCGTTTGTCAATCGTACAATATTGATTTTGGTTTGTTTGTGTCAGTTGCCGTTTATATTATTTCTAATAGGAAAGGGAGCTCAAGCGGGGATTTTGGGATTTACTCGAGCGCGGCAGAATAATATATTGGGGGACTTGCACCTTGCACCCTGTTAAGTATCCCCACCATACAGCGTGGTACCCCGACTTGGCTCGCGATAGGGCTCTTCTGGAAAACGTCCAGAGAAAGGCTACTCGTATGCCCTTTGGACTGAGAAGACCCTCTTACGAGGAAAGACTTTCTATGGCTCAATTAACCTCCTTCGAACTTCGCCGCCACCGTGGTGACCTGATTATCACATTTAAAATATTAAAATTCAATTTTGGGAATCTCGACATGATGTATACCGTTAATCGCGACGAACGTCTCAGAGGTCATCAGTTCAAGCTCAAGAAGGAAAACTTTTCTGCTAGGTCGAGACAGAACTTCCTACCAAATAGGTTGTCGACAGCTGGAATAATCTCAACGCAATCATTGTATCTGCTTCATTTACAAACAAATTTAAAAACGGACTGGACAAATTTCTATCGGGGTAGATAATGGTTATTTTCTCATTTTATAATATTGTATTTTCTTTTCATTTTGGTCTGTTGTAGAGATATTTTATTTTCATTTCTTTTTCATATGTACATGCTAGTAGGTCAATTATTCTTTAATTTCTCTATTTTCGGGCATAATAGGGACCTGTCCCTCTGCTCTTATCAATATGTAATAATAATAATAATAATAAATGAACCCTTAATATGGGGGCGTTCGTCTAGGGCAGCCGATCAGATTAGTTAAAAAAAACGATCATTCGAAAAACTCTAGTGCGTCAGATTAAGGCAAGGTGAGTTAACTACAAGCAGAAGAGTATGCACTTCACTAAACTGACGATTTGCACGTGGAATAAGGAAATAAGAGACTCACAAAGTTGCAAAAAGAAAACGTCACCTTGATATTCTCGAGCAATATTTTTATTTTGAAGGAAAGGTCACGATTTTTTTTGCATTTTTGAATATCGGCGATGAGTTTTGGTCTTGTACGGTCACCCCCACCATGCAAACCGGCAGATTAACTTACCTTCGTTATCAGAGACAATGTGGGGTGTATAAACTATTAATATCTGACGCGCTCGAGTTTTCAATATAACGATTTTTCTTTACATTTTTGAAGATCTGCACACGCCCCCCCCCAGTGAAATGGCATACATCATATAACCTGTTTTTCGTTTTAGAATCTAATCTTCACAATCCGAAAGGTCCCCACGACGCTCGAGTGAATCCCCATTTAGCATCTCGGGCTCCCCTACTATAATCAGTGAATGAAAGGGTCACTATTGAATGCTATCATTTCAAATCAAATAAATTAAATATCGATTTCTCGAAGAATTAAATCAGAAACAAAATGAAGTTTTAGTAAATTTGTTCCTCAAATTGTTTCTAATTGGCGAGACTTGAATTTAAATTTGAACTGTTTAATAGTGTGAATAAGGGTTTAAAATTGATGAACAAAAACAAAACTAAAATTTACTGAGTTTATTATCACAAAAATACTTCGAAAAATATAACACTGCGATTGCAATTTCGGTCACTAGACCATCATCGGGCAGATTGAGTTAAGAAGTAAATATATAATTATAGATTTACGCTTACGGGTGGGAAAGAATTATTGCAGGTACCTAAATAGACAAGAGGAACAGATTTCAAGAAGGGCTAATAGAAGTGGATTTCCCAAATTGGTACAATAAAATGTTCTTAGAAAAATCATTATTGTTTGAATACACTAAATAGAGGAGAATATATCAAGTGAATCTGGTCGTTCAGCAAGATATCTTTTGCATTATGATTGAGTTTAAAAATGTCTAATGATTCTAAGTAAGTTTGGTTCCTTTCGGTAATTTGTGCATGATTTGAAAATTATCTATTTGTGAAAATGGGTGGTGGTTTTCACGGCAATGATTTGAAAACGTTGAACCCGTTTTATTTTTCAAAAAAGATTGTTGGTGCTCTTTAAATCTTGTCTTGAACGATCGACCAGTCTGACCTATATACACTCCTTTACATACAGGACAAATCAACCTATAACCTCCTGAACATTCAAATTTTGAATTGATATCTTTGGCATTGAATCGCAGTTTTATTTTTTTCAGAGTATTTTTGTGATAATGAGCGTAGTAAATTCAAGTTTTGTTTTTGTCCATCATGTTGAATTATCACGTAGTAACGACTTATTCCATCAACTATTCAAAATTGAATTTTCTAGAATTTTCACGAATTAATAAATTCAAATACTCTTGTTTTCTCCTCAATGATTGGGTAGTCCTTATTAAACTTGTACAATAATGCAGTACTTGGTAGTGGTCCGGATTCAATCCCCTCAGTATTTTGCATAAGTTTCAAGATAATTGGAATTGTTTAAAAACATCTGTATGTGTGAAATTTCATAATTGTATAATCAGCATCTTCTGATGAAAAATTAGCACACTAACACACACACACACATATATATATATATATATATATATATATATATATACAGATATAAATATATACAGAAATACAGAAAACATTCATTTTAACGTCAAGAAAGTACAAACCTGTGGAGATTCCAAACAATCAACATTTTATTTATATATAAATATATTCAGTCTGTAATAAACATACCATAATGGTCCAATAAATATTCACTACTGAAGAACTACTAATGGTCCAAAACTGATGCATATCATATCAATTTGAATATATACTACATTTCAATTATAATCAATATATATGTATATATATATATATATATATATATATATATATATATATATATATAAATATACATATATTATATAATATATATATATATATATATATATATATATATATATAAATATATATATATATATATATATATATATATATAATAATAATAATTTATTTATTTATCACAGACTCCAAAACAGTCTTAAATTCAAAACTGGTACAGGAGCCTTTAAAACAAATTACAAAATCCCCTTGTCAACAAAAAATCCAAAAACGAGAATAAATTCTTACAAACACATCAGAAATATTAGATATTTTGCACATGAAGAGAGTTCAAGTACTTCCTTAGGTTATGGCATATTTTTTTAGTTGTCTTTTCTTCTTTTATCATTAGAGGGATGGTATTATATTTTATACATCCTTGATATATGGGAGCATTTTGTCCTTTGTGTGTTCTGGCATATTCATTCCTAAATTCCTCTCTTCTGCGTGTTTGATATGCGTGAAATTCTGACTGCTGTATTAGCCCTGCTTGACTTTTTTTGCTTCGATTTTTTATAGAATAAATAAGTTTCACTTGTTCCACAGTTTTAATATCAACAATATTTAGGTACTCTGTAGTCTGGTATAACTGAAGAGTGGGAGTATGCCAATCTAGACGATGTATACTTTTTATGGCCTTATTTTGGGTTCTTTGAATCTTTTCAATTAATATATATATATATATATATATATATATATATATATATATATATATATATATACATAATTGTATAATCAGCATCTTCTGATGAAAAATTAGCACTTCGACTTGCGCATTATGCATTAATAACACACACACACACACATATATATATATATATATATATATATATATATATATATATATATATATATATATATATATATATATATATCCTGATAAACACAAACAAAACTCGAATTTACTATTTATTAAACCAAATAGTTCAAAATATATTTTCTCATGAATCAATTGAACAAACACTTAGAGGTATCCACTAAAATTGCTATTTTTACAAATATGCTTCTGGCTACTATCCTATTATCAAGAGATTTCCAACTGTTTTGAAAACGCAACAATCTATCTATTTTCATTACCTCTCTGATGAGTGAGGATATCCTAAAGTCTGTTTGCTTATTAGTGATGCTGATGGGTAAGGTCTTGAAACTAGCTGACTGAATCTCTAAAGCTTCTAAAAGGTTCATCCACTTTCCCTTGTTGAGTTAATGCAATGTCTCCAGATTATCTAAATCTTCAAAATGGTTATTCATTCAATATTGTACCCATGTTTCCACCAGTTTGACCACTATAAAATCATCACAAAATAATACGTTTTAATTTATATACACCATATTTTTCAAAAACTGTTTGTCTGTTACTATCATTGTCCTAATTGTTTTAATTCATACTAATAGTTCTTATATTGTATTTATTCATCCTTTTTCAAATCTAGGTACATAATTTGGGGTCAGAGTTAATTGCCAAAATTTGTAGGTATTCATCTACATTCCTAATTTTTGCATCAACATATTTGAGGAGCAATTTTCGTGGTTTTTTGTATATTAGTGTATGAACTAGGACTCTCAATACCCATAATTATTCTCTATTAGCTTGAGTATTTTTATTTATTTTTAAATTTTTCTCTGATGAAGTTACCAATCTATTTATAAATGAACGAGAAGCTTTCAGTTGTATTGTATTTGGGTTAGGTTAGGTTAGGTAGGTTTTCAATGAATGTCAAAACTAGGGAGTTATAAAAATTAGTTTTTTGAAAATTTTCTTCAATACCCAAGTGAAACGTTATGCTTCTTGAAATTTAATGCACTAAAACCATGTTGGGAAATTCTCATCAAGAACTATATTCATTCCAGCTCTTCTTTGCATTATAAAAAGCTAATTCTTCAACTACTAACAAGCCCACTTATTCTAGTTGGGCGAAACTCATCTCCGCTTATTGTTGAACATTTCTCAATTTCAAAGTTAACTCTCTATTCCGCTCTACAGTGTCATCTGTATATATCTTCCCTTCGAGACTAAAAAAAAAATTAGATCTATGTGGTGGGTATGTTACACATAACTATGGAACATAAAAAAACTGAAAAACTAATTATATATTTCAATTTATATGGTCATAAAAATGTATAAATATGGTTAGTTATTGAATGAGAACCGCATAATGACTAATATAATTCAACATGCATGACGCGTTTCTGAACATTGTATCATCATTAGATACAAAGAATGGAGTCTTTTTTATTTATATATATATATATATATATATATATATATATATATATATATATATATATATATATATATATATATATATATATATATATATATATATATCTATATATATATATATATATATATATATATATATAACTATATATATATATATATATATATATAATATATAATATATACACATATATATATATATATATATATATATATATATATATATATACCTATATATACCTATATATACCTATATATACCTATATATATATATACTATATATATATATATATATATATATATATATATATATATATATATATATATATATGTATATATATTCGTATGGACAAAAATCAGTTACAAGAATCACAATTATCCCAGAGCACAGTAATTCGCATATTTCAACTCAATTTTCCAATTACCAACAAGCCTACTCATTTAAGTTGGCCCAACTCATCTCCGCTTATCGCTTATTTCTTCTAACATCCCACTCCTGATATTGCAGGTTTTGCGCGGCAACAGCAGCGACGCGTGCGAGACACGTGACCCCTGCCAACATGGCGGCATCTGCATCTCTACTGACTCAGGGCCGATCTGCGAATGTCGAAATCCCGATTACGAGGGCGAATTCTGCGAAAAAGGTAAGTTATATAGCGGAATAATGAAAACTTGGTCGTATTCCAAATGTGAAAGTAATTATCGAAGTATAAAATGGGTGTTACGTGGAACGATATATTCGTAATGATTGGTTGTTATTGTGATGAATATCAATCTTATATAATAATACTTTTTTGAATATTAATACAACCTAAAAATATTGAAAATAAACTAAAGGTTGCCAAATTTCCAAGTTCGAAATCAAATTGCCTCACAATATTATATACGAAATTATTATTATCGATAACAATGTTATTTCATTCTGAAATATAACTGTTGGTACGGAAATCGACAGAAGAGCAACAAATTATTTTGATGGCACAGAAAGGGCAGATCTAATTCAGTATTCAGTGGCAATTTACGTCACAAAATTTATAGGACCTAACAATGTCCGAGTTACAGTCCATATTCCCAGAGCTCCGTAACATAAGGCAGCTGAAGGTCTGTTTGTTATTGCCACTTACAATTTTATAATCCGAATAGATCGTGGAAATCTGAGTTGGGGGACAACCAGTGCACAACGTGATACTCGGCACATTCTACAAAATTTATAATTCAAACAGCGATGAGACCTAAAGGCAAAATGACTCGAAAGAAAAGACAATTGAGGCCTTCATTTTTTCGTCTATTTTGTTACCAACAGTCAGTTGCGAGTGTCGTCCTTATTATATAATATATAAATATATATATAATATATATATAGTATATATTATATATACATATATATATATATATATATATATATATATATATATATATATATATATATATATATATACATAATATATATATATATATATATATATATACATATATATATATATATTATATATATATTATATATATATATATATATATATATATTCATTCGAATTGTTGTTGCCTGTGGAACTATTTCTAATCTTTTGATAATTATTAGCAATAACAGGCTTGGCGAATCTCAAAAAATATATATATATATATAATATATATTTAAATAAAGTCGTAAATGAATAGAACAGATATCAAACATTTGAGTTCAATATACGCAGATTTAATTCTTCAATTTTTCGAAGAAACAACATAAATCATAACAAACAAACTCTAACCATAACAACTCATCTTCTTAGACAAAATCTAAACATCTAGAATTTTCAATTTTTCTTAAAAGAAAGTATAGTTTAGAACATGTGATCTCCTAAATTACAAGTAATGTCTTTTTAAAGACAAGAATCAAATATTTTAAACCTATTTTGTACATTACGTGGGTGAAGGTTTATGTGGTTCCCTTCCCATCTAATATCAACGGACCTGTCTATTGATATTGGACTAAATAGCACGTAATTAATAACTGAAGACGGCCACAGCCGCAATGAGAAATTTTTGAAAACAAGATAAATAGTACCCTATTCTTTGACTTTTCAAAATCAAAATAATTTGAACCTATTTCGAACATTACGTGGGTAAAGGTTTCTGTGGTTTCCCTTACCATCTAATAATAACAGATTTGAATGTTAATATTGGACTGAATAGCACGTAATAAATAACAAAGAACGGCCACAGCCGAAAAAAATTTTAGTGAGACATAGTCTTTTTCTATTCAAATTTTTTCAAATCAATAAATGTCAAAGAAATTTCAATTTTTTCAAAGTTTTGATAAAGCCACGAATGTCGTGGCGAAACGTCAACTTTTTAATAAATCGAGTTTTTTGAGATTCAACAAGCCTGATATTGCTAATAATTATCAAAAGATTATATATATATATATATATATATAATATATATATATATATATATATATATAAATATATATATATATATATATATATATATATATTATATATATACATACATACATATATATATATATATATATATATATATATATATATATATATATTTATATATACATACATATAAGGTATTCATGATATGAAACGTGTTGGGATATTGTTGGGGTAATTTGCTACCTTTCCACTTCTGGACTCTTGGTTCTAAAAGTCACGGTTGAAGAAATCTGTTTTTTCAAATTTTTTTTATTCCACAAAATTGGTGATTTTGTGAAAAACCTCTCTACTTGATTATCTTTCTAACGGTATGCTAAACATTGATAAAAAATACATTTCTGCTTCAAATTACGGATATTAGATCAGAAGATCGAAAATGCTTCGAAATTGGTGTCGAAAACAATTTTATTTTCATTATCGTCTCTATTTGAACAAAAGTTGAACTATTAACAATAATTTAATAACTAACCATTCTATAGTTACAAATTTTGTTCGAAGTTTTCTCTCCTGTTACTAATGCACGCCCGATACCTTTTATCACTCTCTATATTATTCTTTCGGATAATATGGAGGGACCACAATTTGCAAAAAGAAACATATGCGTCTCGGGACGCACGACAGAAGTGATTACTTGTACTAATCCAAGTTGTAATAATTAATATTGAAATATTGGGCCAAGAGCTCCTACGAAATTGTAAATAAAAAAGCCAGGAGTTACCTCTGGGATTCGAACCCAGAAATAAGGCACCAATGTTCAGTACTCAGACCACTCCACCGTCAATACAATGTAGAATAAAGACGCTAGAGTGTATATAACGAGAGTGTAACGTATCGCCACGCTATATAATGGAATATAAACCTACTATACGTAGTCATTATTTTATGGGACAAATTATGCTTTAACCTTTCATTATGCCATATCTGATTCCTGTCGTAATTTGTTCTTTCATGCATATAACTTAAACAAAATTATTCCGATGTTTCACATCTGCCATGCGTCCCGCGATTGCTCATGACGCTTTCGCGTAGCTTGTACATGAATTCATGAGTATATATAATGCATTGGCGATTGGCGTGGCGGAGTGGGATCAGAAAAAGAAGGCTTTAGAGAGCGGAAAGAAAGAGGGAGAAAGAGAAAGTTATTATACAATATTCGTTGTATCTCGTCACTTCCGTAACGGTTTTAGTCTCACATATTTCTCAGTTTGGTCGCACAGCAAAATCCCTATCTCCTCCAAGTCTGTCGTAAGGAATTTCGTTCCAAAATTAGAAAAAACTTATCTCCTTAACCGTTACTCTTAGGTCTTATTTTCCAATGGTGGAACAATATCTGAACACCTTATATTCTTCTTCCGTTGAGTACCGTGTCCGTTACCGAACGTTGGCAACCATTCTGGCTATCATAACTTTATTGGCTGCCGCACGAAATAGGGATGTGGTGGACTTCTGGAACCAATCTCGGAGGTTCTTTAGCCAGGATGTTCTTCTTCGGCCTGCCCCTCTTCTTTCTACGATTTTGCCTTGCATTATAAGGTGAAGAATTCCGTATCTTTCTGGATGTCGCATCACATGCGCAAAATATTCCAGTTTACGTATCTTAATTGTCTTCATTATTTCCGTATCCTTGCCCATGCGCAGCAAAACGTCCTCATTTCGGACCCTGTCGACCCAGCTAATGCGGAGTATTCTCCGGTACAACCACATTTCGAAGGCTTCGAGCTTCTTTAGTTGTGTGTCTGTCAATGACCAACCTTCGAATCCATACAGCAGTATTGGGAATATGTAGCACTTTACCAGTCTAATCTTCAGTTTGTTGCTAATACTCTGACCACAAAGTACCTTTTTTATTTTAAAGAACGCATCTCTGGACTTCTCTATACGGATTCTGACCTCTTTGCTCATATCGCAGTTGTCGTTTATATTGCATCCGAGATAGGTGATATTGTTAATCTTTTCAAGTGGAATTCCATATGCTGTAATAACTGTTTGATGCACAGGTACTTTGCTGACTATCATGTATTTAGTCTTTTTGGTGTTAAGCTTTAGTCCATATTCCTCACAGACGACAGTTACACTGTCGAATATATATATATATATATATATATATATATATATATATATATATATATATATTATATATATATATATATATATATATATATATATATATATTATATGTATATATATATATATATATATATATATATATATATATGTATTATATATATATATATATATATATATATATATATGTATGTATATATGTGTGTGCGTGTGTCTGTGCGTATGTGTTTTTGGATGTGTGAATGTTTAATTAATCAGGTCCAGTACACGTCTACCAAATTTTAGATTTAGTATAATTTTATCCCGCGAGGCCGCGATGTGCGCCCTGCAATGAGGACAATGACAATGACCGCGATATATCACAGCGAAGGTGTCCCTTTGAAATCGCAACAATTCGAAACTTTCAACGTCGTACAACAAGCGAAACGCCGAGCACACAACACATTTTGCGTGAATAACTGGCTAAATTAGTTTTCCCACTTTTACATAATGCCGAAAACGTGTCTGAAGTTATTAATCCACCGAAATTCGTTACTTTTGCGTATTGTTTCCCGGAAAGAGTATTATGGGGATTATTACGTATATGAAACATAAGCTTCCGTTTTAAAGCATTGGATTTCACTGGCCTCGGAGATTTCAGATTTGTGCGACGTTAAATTTGGTAATTAGAGATGAAAATATTCAGTGCAATTTCGACGTCTGGTACGGTATTGTTTCATCGATAGACTCGACATCATCAGGAGTTTAACGAAATTCAGTTGGTCGTGTATAGACATAATTGTGACTTGACTGAATTCTCAATATTTGAAATTTCATTATGGCATGTTTAACTCACGATATACCCACAGAAGATAGGATATTGCGCATGAGTGGGCGGTCGTTAATAAGACGCGTGACGTCACTCACGACCTTATTTGTATTGCTGAGATAGCAGTTTTGTATGTTTTTCTCTATTTACGAGTTTATTCAATTAGTTACAAAAAAAACTGTAGAGACAAAGTATGTTCTAAATGATCTGTTCTATTCCCCAGAGACATACAAGTTTTGAAATTTGTGATAATTATCACTCAAAACTCTTATTTTTTACTGTGAAATTTCTCTTCGAAGTATTAAAACGCGATTTTCATTAAAACGGTGCAAGATAGAGTAAACTGGGAAAGGAACTAATTTGTAGAGCACAAAATTTACTACAACACTAGTCTAGGAGGGGAATGCGAGATTAAATAAAAACGCGAAAACATTTTATAGAAAGTGGACTTTTCTTTATGGTTTTTACACAGGCATATTTTTCCATTTAAATAGTTTCGAAATAGTAAATACCGGATTTCAAGATAACATTTCATTTTCTACATATCACGTATTTTACATTTTATTAATATTCAATAATTATAAACTTACTTATTCTTTTTCTTATTTTTTTGGGAATTGAACCACAATATGTTTTTGTATTTTTTTATTTCAACGTTTCTGTAGCGTGCTAGTTACCGTTGTGAAGAACAATTGAATTTTTAAACAATTTTTGGTCCCTATCAGACACAACGAAAAAGTTTGACAGACCAAACTGTCCGTAAAAGGAAGTGGAAGAAAACTTTAACTTAATTGAAATATAGGAGACTTTATCCTAATAAAACAGAGATTTGACAGTTTCCACTTGGATATGTGTAATCTAAGTTGTTAATATCTTCTGTACGTTCCCATTACTTATAAATAACAAAAACATACATATTTTCAATTCAATAACGATTTTTATGAACAGAATTTTGGTCTTGCCATGGGCTCTTGCCTCTCAACAGCTTTATCAAATATTCACATGGAACATTTTTAAGCCAAAATAGTAAATAATCAAAAATTAAAACCAATTATCTGAATTGACAACAAGGTTCGAAATATTATTGATTGTCTTGTTGTCAAACTTTTTCGTTGTATCTGATAGGGACCAAAAATTGTTCAAAAATTTTATTCATCTTCACAACGGTAAATAGAACGCTACCGAAACGTTGAAATAAAAAATACAAAAACATATTGTGGTTTAATTCCCAAAAAAATAAGAAAAAGAATAAGTAAGTTGTTAAATATTAAATATTAATAAAATGTAGAATACGTGATATGTAGGAAATTTTGTGCTCTACAAATTAGTTCTTTTCCCAGTTTAATCTATCTTGCACCGTTTTAATGAATAATCGCGTTTTAATACTTCGAAGAGAAATTTCACAGTAAAAAATAAGAGTTTTGAGAGATAAGTATCACAAATTTCAAAACTTTTATGTCTTTAGGGGATAGGACAGATCATTTAGAACATACTTTGTCTCCACAGTTTTTTTTGTAAGTAATTAAATGAACGCGTAAATAGAGAAAAATATACAAAACTGCTATCTCAGCAATACAAATAAGGTCGTGAGTGACGTCATGCGCACGACGAACGGAAAATGAAACACGGGAGTATCCGGGCCTGTGTCTTGAGTTTGATATTTTTTCACAAATCACTAATTTTGTGGAATAAAAATCTCCGATGTCCCTTTGGTACTGCCAATTTGAAGAAAAACTATTAATATTTGAACAAACATACATTGCAGAATATATAAATAATGAATATATATATGAAAATAACCATTGGTCATGAACATCTATATTTCGGTTCTTAGTTTGGGACCTTCTTCAGAATGCTGAAAGTTAAATAACTCAAATAGTAGCACATCAACAAACTAAAATGTAAGAAGTGGAAAAGCCACAAATTACTACAAGTATAACGCAACTTACATGTGACAAGTTGTGAAAATAGAGCGAAAATCGAATGACACAAGGCTGAAGGACCTCATGTCGATGGCCATTAATAAGCGTTTCTCTCTCTCTCTCTCTCTTTCTCTCGAATGACACAGATTTGATTATCCGAACACTCGAGTTTTATCTTTTGAATCTAATTATAATAAAAGATTGTTTTTGGAAATGTACTATATCAACGAACATGACAATGCCGTCAACAAGAGATCTGACATTAAAAGTCTTAGCAATATTTACAGTTACCTTCTTTCCATTAATAAGGGTTTTGCCAATTCAGATTTCAGCTCAGTCTCAGTCTAAATTTCTTAAGTTTTAAGTTTTGGTTTGTTTTTCATTTTGTTGTCACAAATGATTCTGTGGTTTGTTCTTGTTCACTTTTTCTGTGGTCGGTCTGTCAAGACTGTATAGTTTCGTAATTTGTCAACTACTGAATAACCTGGCTTGGCCATGTTGATGCCGGTTTCTTTTAATTTTGGTTGTTATCATTATTGTTTCGTTTAATTTTTAATGATTTTTTTGAATGAATGCCCCCTCTGTGTCATTCGATTTTCGCCGCTCTATTTTCACAACTTGTCACATGTAAGTTGCGTTATACTTGTAGTAATTTAAGGCTTTTCCACTTCTTACATTTTAGTTTGTTGATGTGCTACTATTTATTTTCTTTAACTTTTAACATCCTGATGAAGGTCCCAAACTAAGGACCGAAATATAGATGTTCATGACCAATGGTTGTTTGATTTAAATCTGGTCCCCCTTTTGCCGAGTGCCCAATATAACTTTTTTATAATTTAGAAATTACCGCAATACTCCTTGTATAAATTATATATATATATATATATATATATATATATATATATATATATATATATATATATATATATATATATATGGTTTAAGGAGGCTACAAGAGGTGTTAAAAAATACACCATAGGCGAAAATTTTTAGGATTTCAAGGTCAACCGCCTTATAATTTGAAGAAAATCGAAGTAAAACAAGCACCCTAAGCTATTAATTTGTTTTCACTTTCGAGTGTCCACCTTGAGACCTACAACTCCTATTTACAATATTCACAAAAACTCTTCTCAGCCAATTAATCAATTCATCTATTCATCAAATTTTTTTTCTTTCACAAAATAGGTACCTACCTTAACCTACTTAACGAATTTGTTAACAGCTGGTGAGAGCAAATAAAAAGTTATTATATAGGTATTTTTGAAGATTAGCGGGATTCTGCGATCTTTAACGTTAGCAAAATGATCTATAATATCCTCATAAAACTTTTTGTCTTTCGCCAAAAGTTTTACCAATTCCTTTTCAATAGACAATAAACTAATATTTTTCAAACGATCCTGGCTCATTGAATTTCGTAAATAAGTTTTAATTAAGAGTGGAAAACGAGCTCTCTACGGAAGCCGATGTCACCGGGATAGAAACAATTAGACATAAGAGTTTATAATCTTGGGGTAAATCTTGATTCAAATCATTATCAAAATGGTATTCAATAGTCCTCACATGATTTTCATTTTGTCCCAAAATTTCATTATCATTATAAACAACACACAGTTCACTTTTTATGGCCACCTTATCAAAAAAAGTGTATTTTTGACATAAATTTTCCAAAAGGTAATCTGGAAAATTAGCCGAAAATCCGGTAAACAAATTTTCATTGGGTAAGTCGAAGAAATGCAGTTCTTTCAAATCAGAGAACCTTATTTCTATTTGACCCCTAATATTATCCAAAATTTCATAAAATATTTGCTTATAGTGAAGCTCCATATCTGCGTAACTGAAATTTCGTTTTGGGCTAAATAGAGTCGTATCATCAGTAGTTTGAAATACAGAAAATAGTTTTTTAAAATAAAATTCTGCACGAAATTCTGAAATTTTTTCCAAAAGAAACTTGAGCCGATTTCGTGAGTAAATTACATCTGAAAACTTGTGCTGTAAGATTTGAAAAACTATTTCTGTTTGTTCAAAAATTAATTTAAAGATGTTTAAAAAATATATAGATTCCTTATCTTGTAAATAAGATATTAATCCGCGTGCGGTATTTAAAGTTACTTTATCGGTGAAAAATTCCTCACTTTCAACTATAGAATTAAATCCTCAAATCCTAAGCGGCCCCAAACAGAGACATTTTCCCTAGTAAAAAATAAACACTGCCAACAAAATAATTTATTTTTTACCTGCGATCCGGTTAGGCAAGGATGTCTCTCATAATTTCTTGTATTAAAACCGCGGTTTTGTTGTCTGTTACGCTGCACCAAATTGTTTAATTCAGGGGTAGGTCGCAATGTTTTTATCAAAACTTTATCCTCATAACTTAGTGCACTAAAGTTATGGGATAACAAATATTCCACTAAGTCACCATTGAAATTTTTGAAATTAACTTCAGTAACAAAACTCATTTTAAAACAATAAGCGAGCAATATAAGTAAACAAGCTGTTTTCGGCCATTAGTCACTACGATCACACTACGATTAAATTAATGCTTTCCAACGAATTCACTCGATTCTACCCGAAATTCTATAGTTTTGATTGGTCGACATTGTATGAGACTCAGGCTCCATCAGTGTTGTCATTTACATGTGTTTTGCTTTTCTATTGCAATGAAATATTCATTGGCAGTATTCGCGCCGTTGTTTGCTTTTCTGTGGCAGGCATAATGAACGTTGAGAATATACCTTTTTAAGCCTCCGCAGCGTTGCCACAAATCTTGAAATGAATGAAATGCAGTAAATGTAAATACCATTATATAATGTAGGTTGAAAGAAAGGTAGGTGCATAAAATAATACGATTTTGATTAATATGAATATGCTGAATACTGACTATTCAATATAATATATTAGTGATACACGGAATATTATTGAGGAGGAGGCTAAGCCTCCTTAGCCGCCTTGGAATAGCCGCCCCTGAAATATATATATATATATATATATATATATATATATATATATATATATATATATATATATATATATATATATATATATATATATATATATATATATATATATTTATATATATATATATATATATATATATATATATATATATATATATATATATAAATATATATATATATATATATATATATATATATATATATATATATATATATATATATAACATCAATAATTGTGGTCCAGGAGTTATAAAACAGATATAAAAACCACACCACACCCACTCCTCAATGTTGTTGACTTTCCATACAGTCCAATTGCCTATTATTTTCGGGGAAAGTATGACTAAATTAATATAACTGGCACAAACCGGTATTCTCTAAACGTAAACGATCCTCTTCAGTCCCATCAAAAACGGAGCATATCGTGCGTTTCACACACACACAAGGTACTCACGTGTGATATATTTCGATGGCATTAATGTTTTTTGCACCTTCCGGGGTCCCATTTTAACGGACGGAAATTAACGTCTGGCGTCCCACCTCTCTTTTTGCCCCGGAACATCGGATAACATCCCGAACCCGGACAATAGCGGGAGGAATAGGTGGCGTAGCAAAGAGGATTATCGCAAGAAATTTACAAGATATATCAATGACAGATTATCACGGATTTGTTGCGATTGACCCAATCTTGACTGAAGTTTCGTGAGAGAGAAAAAGAAGTTTATTCTTGATGAGAAGGAATAGAAAAACGAAACGTTGCTCCTCTACAGATATCTACTATTATACGAACAGTTTCGAACAAATTTAAACAAGTAAATTCATTCTATGAAATAAAAGTCGACAGACGAGAAGAGGAACTATACAGGGCGTTCTAGATAAAAAATTTCAATGAAACATGTCGTTTGATATAATACCTATAATATATAGGTATTCGACATAGGAGCCACACACGATGGAGACAGTAGATATCATGTGTGGCATCGATATCGATTCTCCATTGAAAGATTGATATTATCTATTCAACGACAATGATGTGAGACACCAATGCGAATTTTTCAACATTCTGCTATGAATTGCCAACGTATTATTTTTTTTCGCGCCTGTTTAGCGTGAAAGAATAGCGTATTTCAGGGGTTAATTATATGAATTTAAGAAATCTGACCTAGCTTCTTTAGTTCCGGAGTTATACAGGAAAAATCGAAAATTCCTGAATTCTTCTTATTCTTTTATTTTATGAAGATTTTTTTTCAAATTTTGCCACTTTTCCACAGCAAATTTTTGTAGCCTCTCCAAATATCTGAATTGAATGTATGTACAGTGTATCGTACACATTGATCCACCCTCAACTTTTAGTTTTCAAATACGGACCTGTATTTTTTATTGCATTTTCCCAAATGCCAAGAGTCATATTTCATATTGGCGTTTTATTTTTATCTAAATCATAAAGTGTTTTATATATATATATATATATATATATATATATATATATATATATATATATATATATATATTAAATATATATATATATATAAACATATATATATATATATATATATATATATATATATATATATATGTATATATATATTTATATATATATATATATATATGTATATATATATATATATATATATATATATATATATATTGTTATAACGAAGATACAGTTAATTCCAATAACTCTCGGGACAGTTATCTCCGCAAATCTCTCCAAGGGACTGACTTTCTCATTTTCCCGATATTAATTTTCCGCAACAAGACACTCGAAAGGGTTTTAATTTCCAATTAGCGAATTCAATTTTCCCGAGACGGTATACCCCGTCGAAAAATTCAATTTATCACAACTGAAAACTGAAGAGACAATATTTTTCACTTTTTTTCTTCTTTCACGACACCAACCGTCCCCTTAATGTTTATTAGAGCTCTGGATGAAAAATTTCGCTGGCACTCTTTAATTAAAGAGGAGCCCTGATAAGGAAAAAACAAGATTCATTAGTGTGCACAGACGAGACTGTGTTCGTGGGTATGATAGCTTGAAAATAATTGTTCTGTGTTCTTTCGTGAAGCGTGTCATCTTGAACGAACGCGTCGCTTAAGGGAACAAGGGCGATCACAACGGCCGAATGGCGTTATTCGTTATTTTTATTAATGATTCAGTCTCTGTTCGCCTGATTTCGGCTGTTGGACAGGTAGTCATTCTTATTATATGAGACGAATTGTAATAGTATATTGTATATCAAGTGCGTGAAGTTTATAACACAAGCGTGGAGTTTTTAGTAGTATTTTTCACGAAAATTATAGTTTATTGTAGTCTAGTCAACAAGTGTTTTTGGAAAGAAGTTCCTTACGGCGGAGGCTTGGAGAACATGGGGATTTTGCTGCGCGACCAAACTGAAAAGTATGTGAGACTAAAACCGTAACGAAAACATATAACGGAAGTGACGACACTCTAGCGAATATTGTCTAATAGCCTTCTCTTTCTCCCTCTTTCTCTTATCCCTTCTCTTTCTGATACCACTCCGCCTCGCTGTGTTGCATCTATATTATCCGATACCTACCTGGTGTCCCATGACACCGTTATCTTTTTTGTTCATTTTTTTCAGTATTGTCGGAAAAATACGATATATATGTATATATTTTCATATTATGTATATATACATAAATATATAAGTATATATGTATTGTAACGGACTTTTCGTGTCGGTTCTCCTGAATTATAAAGAAGGTATCTTTCAGTTATATACAAGTTTATTTACAGTAAATTATTAACAGAGATCAAATAATTAAATAGTATGATCCAACGCGCATCTGCTTCTGCTCTGGTCTCGTTTCGCTGCGTCGACCGCACCTCCGGTGCGCAGGCAGTCCTTGGTCAGTCGAGGACGGAGCGAAGTATAGGGAGTAGCTGGATCTCTGCGTTCTTAGGTCCGCGATTCTGTTTGACGTGATTACGGGGACCGGAGTCGGTTTCGTCGCCGCCAGCTGGTCAACCTCGTTGGCCACTGCAAGCGAGTCAGCTCCCGGTCTATAGGAATTCACCGACAATCAGTACTTGTCGGACGGAACGGGAATAGATTGGTCAATACCCAACCTACGAGTATTACCGACAATCAGTACATGTTGGACGGAACGGGAATAGATTGGTCAATACCCAATCTACGAGGGTTTCCGACAATCAGTACTTGTCGGACGGAACGGAATAGATTGGTCAATACCCAACCTACTAGGAATTCTGACAATCAGTACTTGTCGGACGGAACGGGAAGAGACTGCTCAAAACCCAGTCTCAGGAATTTGTCGGCAATCAATACTTGCCGACGGACGGGAGTTAGACTGGTCAATACCCAGTCTGGGAGAGAGTTCCTAGGAGTCAGTACCTCCCAAGAACTGCCTTCTGCATTCTCGGTGCTCGGGTTATATAGGCAGTGGCTTTCTCCTCCAGTGGAATAACCAGCTTGCGCACCACTAACGTTGGTGCGCGAGCAACAACGTTACAGTATATATATCTATATATATATATATATATATATATATATATATATATATATATATATATATATATATATATATATATATTTGTAAATTTTTGAGGTTGCAGTCAGAATAATTGTTGGGCTAGGTTTAAAGAATACTCTTTGTCATAATGGTCGAGCTTTCGGAAATGGTTATTTCCTTTATCAAGAAAACTATAATAAAAGAACTAATTCTGAGTTACAGCAGCATTTACAAAAAGGTTAAAATTTACTTACTAACTTGAGGTTATATAAATTTTGAAAAAACGTAAAAGAGGAACAGAAATGCTGATGGGTACAATCTTGAAACTCAAGAAATATAAATCTTATTTTCAACAATCAGTAATTTCCCATCTTGCTGCCTACAAGAAACTACACAAACAAAATAGTCGAAGTCACCTTGGAAAAAGGGAAAAAGGAAACACACGTATTTCATTCCTCCCTGAAGTATGTGTCAGGGAGGCGGGCAGCTTGAGTTTGGGATTAACTCCTTCAGCCAGATCAGTTGATACATTTGTATGTACAAGTGCATTAAGGATAGGTGAGACGAGATATTTATGGAACATAGGAAGTGTGGGTAGGGTTCAGAGGATTAATACTGGCCCAGCATTCGCCTTGTAAGTTTGCAAGCAGTGACTTACATTACCATGAGGAAACCTCTGAAAAAAACTCATGGCAGACCAGTCGGCCCCGGGGTTCGAACCCGAGACCTCCCAAATACTAGCCAGCGTACCTAACATACTCGACTAACTAGCTTGGTGAGCACGCGGAGCTAAACCACAGAACAAGTGAGTGATCTTCTTTTAATAATTGACAATCATCGATATATCAAATAAACGGGACACGGTCCAAACTAAATTTGAAGAAACTAAAAAATATTTATCCGAAAAAGCATGGTGTGAAAATTTTGAAAAGAATTTTTTATAATTTTTTACAGCTGAACAATAACTGCAAACAACCATTTGAATAGTTCAATAAAATAATGTTACTACCTCTAAATAGCTAACAAAGGGGCTGAAACTTCTCCAACTTCGAAAAAAAAATAAATAAATAAATATATATATATATATATATATATATATATATATATATATATATATATATATATATATATATATATATATATATATATATATATATATATATATATATATATATATATATATGTGTGTGTGTGTGTGTGTGTGTGTGTGTATGTATACAAGAATTGCTCCGAGAACGAGATTCTGCAAGTATAAAATAGATTTAAAAACTACTCCTACACCACACTATTGACTTTCGATATATAAGTATTTTCATTTTCGGAGAAAATACAAAAAACCCTCTCGGCAAATGTCTGTTGGGGAACAACCAACTGACAGATAAGCAATAGGAAATGAAACTACATTACATATTTTCCTTTTCCCTGTTTAATAAAGAAGTTAGTTTTTCGAATATCCCACAGATGCGGAATTAGAACTTTTTTATTTTATTATTTATACCAACTTTTATCGCGAGGGACCGAGCTTCTGAAAACTTTTCATCGATTGGTTGCGGCTTCTATTGTCCCAAACAGTTATTATGAGAAGGGTGCGATTATGACTCTAAAGTCTAATCAACTCTTCAATAACGAATTTATAATATTACATGCAGAAAAAGAAAGGTTATAAATTTATTAGAAGCACTTGAATATATGTATATGTACCCAAAAAACAATATTTCAAGTTTCCTGTCAAATAGAAATGTAATAATAATAATTAAAACTGAGAATACCTTCTATAGAAAACATATAAGAAATTCAAAAGATAAAACTACAATCCATGAGAAATGAAGCAACTTCCATTGATTAAATACTTCATAATCCTTGTCGTATACGACTCTGGATTCCTCCGACAATGAATTATTCGCAGCTTTGGCTGCATTTTCTGAGATATTCTTGGGTAAATTCATTTTCATTTCTATTATTTCTAAAAGACTACACAAAGAAAGCAGCAATGACATTCACTAAATATATATATATATATATATATATATATATATATATATATATATATATATATATATATATATATATATATATATATATATAATCTTTATCCCATGTATTACCTTTCGGTGTATGGGTTCTCAAAATTCACAAAGTTACAAAGTTACATAACATACAATAATACCATACTCATTTAAACTTAACAAATTTCTTCCATTCAATTCTGTTTGAAGTCATCTTAATTGCCTCTCTGACATTTTTGCCCCTCTTCTTGATCTCTTTCTCCACCATGTCTTCCCAAGTTTGTTGTGGTCTTCTTCTTTTTGGTTTTGCCTCTATTCTGGCCTCCCATATTTGCCTTACTGGTCTCTCCTTTTCCATTCGATGCAAGTGTCCCCACCATCCCAATTGCCTCTCTCCTACGAACTGTTCCAGTGATTCCACCCCAAGTTCTTTCCTTATATCTTCATTTCGCCTTCTATCTCTTCTCGTGACTCCCTTCACTCCTCTCAAGAACTTCATTTCCACTGCCTGCAACTTACTTCTTACAGTTCGTGTAGTATTCCATGTCTCACAGCCGTAGGTCAAAATTGGTCTGCAAATAGTTTTGAATACTGTCATCTTTGTCTTCTCCTTGACTTCTCTCCTCCTGAGAAACTTATTATTCATTGCAAAATATAGTCTGCCCGCTTTTTCAATTCTATCTTCTACCTCCTTCTCTTGTCTGCCTGTTTCCTCTATGTTAACTCCCAAGTATTTAAAACATTTAACTTCTTCAATTTCTTCTCCATCGATTTTCATCCTCAAGTCCTGCCCCTTCTCGTCGTTTATTTTCATAACCTTGGTCTTCTTCTTATTCATATCCATACCAAATTTCTTCAATATTTGGTTCCAAATATCCACATTCTTTTGTATTCCCTTTCTCGTCCCTGACATCAACACAATATCATCCGCAAAGGCACACTCCGATATTTCCACCCCTCTCATATTCCTAAAACCCACCCTCAATTTCTCTGTCTTCTCCTTCGCCTCTTTGATTATCTCATGCACAAAAATCAGAAACAGTGCCGGGCTCAAGACCCCTCCCTGCCTAAGTCCTTCTTTTGTCTCAAATGGTCCTGATTCCATATTCCTGAAGATGACACAATTCAGGGTTTCAACATATATGCCTTTGATTGCCTGCACTAAACTTTCATCAATTCCTCTTTTCTCCATTATTTCCCATATTTTTCCCCTTCTCACTCTATCAAACGCCTTTAACAGATCTATGAATACAAAATATGCCTTTCTCCCACTTTTCTTGATCTTATGGATAATTTGCTTCAACGTAAAATTATGATCTTGCACACTTCTCCCCTTTATAAATCCACTCTGTGCTTTATCCAATGTGTTTTCCGTATATACTCTGAGTCGCCTCTCTAATATAGCCTAACATTCACTAAATATGATGACAAAAATATTCACAAACGTCAAAATATCAACTAATGACATGCCTACTATGAGAAGGAAAATGGAAAGTATAGGAGCAATGAACCGATTTTAAAATCGATTTTTCATTATAATAAAATAATTTTTTCGTGAAAAATAAAATCTTGAATGCACCACGTGCGTTACTAGATCCTAACGACCATCGGGCAACATTCATCCCACGGGCCGTATGTTAACTATTAGGTTTTCCCATCCACATTTATATATTCCCCTTTCTATATTCAGAAGATATTCAAGTTGTAAGAGTTAGTATTTAGTACTCACCTGAAGAAGCCACTGTGTTTGTGAAAATTTTATTTACAATATTGTGATGGATTTTCATCAATTCTCGGCCCAATCAAAGTTGAGTACCGCTTCTTTATGATCATTAAAATGAAAAGGAATCATTTGGGTTGTCCACTTTGAATTGAAAAGTACAACTTTTGACCGATTGAATTCGAATGTTGTTTTAATATGTTATGTTGACCTATACCTACAAAGTTCACGACAAAATAACAATAAGGACCAGATATATCGATCAGAGTTTCGAGAGCTATTTATATCTCGTTTCGGGTATTCACTATCTGTTTCACTCTGTTTGCCATTTTCCATTTCGTCCTGGCAATATGAAACCTATGGTTCGAACTGAATTTGATAGAATCTTCCCGATAATTTATGAAAAAAATTGAGGATTCTGATTCGAAACGTTTTATCTCCGATGAATATAATCTTTAAGACCGAAGTTTCTTATCATACGTTACACTCCAGACACTTGGCGAATACCGATAATTATATATAGGTATATATATATATATATATATATATATATATATATATATATATATATATATATATATATATAAGTAAGAATTATTCGTGTTAAACGGAAAACACGCCCGTGGTTATAAAATTAAGTGAACTAGGACATTTATTTGAAACTAATCAAACAAACCTCCCAGCGGAGCTGGTTATAAGAGTTCACGAAGCATCGAAATATCAACAAACTACCCTAGACGGTAATTGTTCGAAATGTTAATTTGATTATCACAACCGATGGAAATTGATAGACAGACTGTTTCGCCCTTATCGGGGCTCATCAGTATCATCCATCCACCGGGAGTGATAACCAAACCAACATTTCAAACGGTCATACATATTTCTTCCAGCAACTCCATGACATATAAATATGACACAGCGCCACCAGTCGGAAACAATTGAACCACGTCTTTCAGAACAGAAGAAAACATTTCGGCCACGAGAACAAATACGCCCGGAACACCCGAAGGTGGCTACCATATTCGCTAAGCAAGAGTAAAGCTGACACATCAATTCGATGCGATTCAACATTACACACCGCAGGCAGCAATCGCCCCGAATTTTATCGCAATGGCAAATGAATATAAGTAAGAATTATTCGTGTTGAACGGAAAACACGCCCGTGGTTATAAAATTAAGTGAACTAGGACATTTATTTGAAACTAATCAAACAAACCTCCTAGCGGAGCTGGTTATAAGAGTTCACGAAGCATCGAAATATCAACAAACTACCCTAGACGGTAATTGTTCGAACAATTACCTGTCAAACTTGAGTGACGTCAGCATTCAGTGTACTGCCGCCATCTTGAATTGTTTCAAATAGCACCGTAGGTCGAGTGATATATCGTAGAAAAGTTGATTTCGTCCTTTTTTCAAAAAGACAAAATACGTACCACATTACTGAAAAAAAAAGAGAAACAATTTTCCAAGACATCCAATATGTAATTTTTTAATTCATACTAACTCAGAAATATTAATAGTTTCCTTATAACAGGAGCTCATAATGTTGGCCACCTGTGTCTTAGCAATAATACAATCTGTATTTGCAGCTTCGAATAGAATTGTTTATCATTTATGGAAAAATTGTTTGTATCTCAAGACATTTGAGAGTTTTTGAATAAGTTATGTCTGATATAAAATGGAGTCAAGTTAGGAGATCTTGCCTTCCACTTAATTACACCTCTTCAAACAATCCATCTCTGAGGGAAATTGGATGATATATATGTGTATATAGCATATATATATATATATATATATATATATATATATATATATATATATATATATATATATATGTATATATATATATATATATATATATATATATATATGTATATATATATATATATATATATATATATATATATATATATATATATATATATATAATCATGGGCGCCGCCAGCCAGTAGGACAGGGGTGGGGCAAGACACGGGGTCCTGAGGGTCTTCCTGGTGGAGAACGGCTGGCGAAAATTTACTTTCTAAAATTTGTTTCTAATGCTAGATTTAATCAGTTTTTTGTATAAGTCTGTTAATACCTGAAGAGATAACCTATTGATTTTTGTTTTAAAAAATACTGTACGTGAAAATGTGCCTGCAGGTTAGCTTGGTAATATCTTATAGCGAAATCCATTGTATGAAGAACATAACTAGACTGCATAGAGAAGGCAGCGAAACAAAATTTGAAAATATTCCTAAAAAAGCTAAAGAGGACGCCCAAAAAATGAGGTTTGAGTTGGTAATGCCGCGCCTAGCATCAAAACAGATTAATCGAAAAAAACATACATTTATGTCATTAGGCGCGTACTATCGAAGAGGAATTTTCATTTAATATCCAAGAAAAAATTCGAAATATACAACTTATATGAACGTCGTCCAAAAACCATGCGGAGCATGACTTTGAAAACGTTTTTAGAGGTAGCAGCCGCTATTCAAGACTTCTACGGTGACCTTTTGAATAACTTTCTGTCAGAGGCACAAACCTTCTATGAGATGTGGAAGTTCTCTGAACTTACTCCTCCAGAAATCGAAAAATTAAAATATATCGACCTGCTTAAGATTTCATTGGGCAATATGACCTCTGTAACGGAAGCAATCAAAATTTGATTAACTCTTCCCGTCACAACCTGTGCCGTTTGGAGGTCCTTCAGCACATTAAGACAGTCAAGACATGACTAAGCTCGACTATGATAGACTTTCCGGACTTTGTATGATGAGTATTCATCGTGAAAGAGTCCGGGGAAATATAGCACTTATTAATGCAATAATTAATACATACCGGCTCCGCCCCAGAAAAATGCAGTTATTGTTCAAAGAATAAGTAACTTGAAAAAATATGTTTATATTGTATGTTTGTTCTCTGGTTATGTATTTCTATTGTCAACATGTTTTCATATTCTATAATTTTTTTGAAATGAATTTTTCAATTCAGGAGGGGGGCAATTGCCCGGTTTGCTCCCCTTTACCGGCGCTCATGTATATAATATATAGTATATATATATATATATATATATATATATATATATACACCACAAGAATTGCTCGTTTGAATATATAAAATAAAAACAACGATGATATTTTTCACGGCCGGGAAACATTTACTTTCCGGAGATGTGGTTACTTTTCCAGGTGGTTTCCAAAAATTATTGTTCTCTCGATATCCAACTGCAATAATAGATTTTTTTTGTCACTCAATTTCATGGTTACCTAATCACTTCAGTTTTCACGTTCCTGAAAAAATATAACTAATATAGGACGAACTGTTCGCTTGCAGGAAGGATTCACTTCAAACAGAGAATTGACGTGCAGAAATATTCCAATTCCAGAGGAAATTTTCCGCATCTTGAAATCTGGATAAGCCGTACTTAGGAATATTCTAGTGTGTCCCCTTTTTCAATTTCTCGCCGGGGATTGCTGTCAGCCCGTTTGTCTATTTCGTGTGGAAAAGCGAGCCCAAGTGGACGGGCGCTCGTCACTTTTTTTACAACCCTCGCAACAAAAACGATCGCGTTGGTTGCTTTTTCTGTTCCAAACGTCCAATAAAAACTTGTAGGAATAGTAGAGTTTTTTCCGTTTTATCAATATATTTGTTATGAATAAAAAAGTTGTAACTTTCAAATATAGAGATTCTTCGTTTTATATGATATTGATATTTCACAGACGGATAACGAATAAATACTTTTTGGCTTCATAAATATTCTTATATCTTACATCTTATGTATTATATCTCATATCTCATAGCTTATTTCTTACCAATGATATATTATATCTTGCATCTTATATCTTACATCTTACATCTGATATCTCATTTATCACATCTTATATCTCATATCTTATATCTCATATCTTACATATTATATCTTATATCTGATATCTCGTTTCTTATATCTCATATCTTATATATTATACCTTATATTTTATATTTCATATCTTACATCTTAGCTAACAAGCAATAATATTTGTTGAATGATTCCTAATCCAGCAATAAATTTAAAATCAAAATAAATATTTTACATGTGTTAAACGTATTGGATTGCATGACGAAACGGCAATTTCATTAAAACAGTAAAATAATTTAAAATCTAAATATCCGGATTATCTTAGTGATAACTTCTTAAATCAAAATGTAACCGTTTATTAGAAGTAAAAGCTAATCATAATTTTTATTAAGATTTTTTCAAGCAGAAAATATTAATACTTCAAAATAAACTATTTTACAGCACAAAACTAGTGAGATGAAATATAAATAATATAAAACTCAAAGTAAGCAACATTTTTATCTTTATAACTTTATAATATAATAATATTTTGTATAAATATACAAACCGGTTGAAAACTTTGTGTTTTGACAATTGACAGAAGTCACATCTCCGAAATACTTTATTAGAAGTAAGAGCTCACCGTAATTTATATAATGAATTTTTTAAGCAGGTAATATAAATACTTTAGAATAAACTATTTAACAGCACAAAACATGCTAGATGAAAAAGAAATAATATAAAACTCAAAGTCCGCAACATTTTTTATCCTTATAACCTACAAACCAGTTGAAAACTTTGTGTTTTGTCAATTGACAGAAGTTACATCTCGAAATACTTTATTAGAAGTAAGAGCTTACCGTAATTTTTATAATGA